>WYDF02320243.1:0-14468 GCA_009867245.2 Adranes taylori
ATATATATATATATATATATATATATATATAAATCAATGTAAGGTTGTATGAGAGGATGTATGTATGTATGTATGTATGTATGTCCTTTATGCCTGAGTACACCAACCATCCGATCGACATGAAACTTTAGGAATTTGTTGAGTACGCTCGCGGGAAGGTTTCTGTGAAATTGGTTTTTTGAAATTTTATACTGGAGCAAAGATACAGCCTCGGCAAGTTTTATGTTCTCTTTATGTGTACGGCGTTGTTAATTATATGGAACATGGGAATTCGGGAACATATATTCTTCAAATTTTGACAATGTTGCATTCGAATACGCGCGTGTTGTATATACTTAATGCGGGAGCACGAGAATACGGGATTTTTATTTTTTATTTTTCAGCGGGAACACTTAAAGCGGGAACACGGGAATACGGGAACATAGGAATATGGCAACACGGGAATATGGCAACAAGGGAATATGGTAACACGGGAATATGAGAACACTGGAATATGGGAACACGGGAATATGAACACAGGAATATTGGAACACGGGAATATGGGGACACGGGAATATGGGAACACGGGAATACGGGAATACGGGAATCCGGGAACACATATTCTTGAAACTTTGTTATGCATATCTCTGGTCGCGACGAAGCCGTGGCCGCAGGCCGCGGCAATTTGACCATGTCGCTGGCCATCAAATTCAGGTTCAATTCATATCAAACTGAGCCACAACGAAGTGTGGCCGGGTTTAGCTAGTATATAATAAAAAACAATATGTAATATAATAGTACGGCTTTTAGCAGGAATGTTTATAGATTAAAAATTGTCGCGGTAAAAAAAGGCGACATGGAATTACAGACTCTTTACGTTGTAAAAAACCACCTAATTCTTTATGGGAGCAGAAAATTTTATAAATGTTATATAGCGGATCAAAGATTTTCTAATTAAATTGGGCGTAACTATAAATAAATAAAACTACACTTTATTGTTTATTAAGGGATTTATTTACCTCATACGTTGCTACTTCAGTTTATTAACTATTTAATTATAGACCCTTGTGAGGCAGCTTTAGATAAGCAAGTACGGTCAATGGTTTTTCATTAAGACAATAACATAATTAAAGTAAACAATAAAAGATATGAAACCAGCATTAAGTTTTAAAATTCTATTTTCAAACAATTAGTACATGCGTGAAATCAATGTTTGGTTTATCAAACTCGAGTTAATAAAATTACAGTATTGTTCAAAAGAATTTAGTCTTACTAAATAATAATTAAACGCATCTTAAACCTTTGAAATTAATTCAGAACTCTATTCGTAGTCGGAAAATTAACCCTGTTTTAAATTTGTATTTATTACTTACTCTATGCTATTATAAAAAATATTTTATCTCATAAAAAACATTTTAATAATATTTTTTTATATAATTTGATAATTGTACATTACAATGAAATTTATTGTAAATTATGTAAAATATTTGATAATAATAAAAATTAAATTATTTTGTTTTAGATTATACTATAGAGAAACAACATATGCTAAACGCGGGGAACCCCCATTGGGTTTTATTGAAGGCCCAAGACGTATAATTATGGTAAAACCTTTCTAAGTCTTCACTTTTCGCAAATTAAAGATTAAATATTATACATGTTTCAGTCAATACAAGAGAAATTCAACCGTAATGCATCAAAACGAGCATCCGATGATATTGCGTATCGGCAATTCGATTTCATTAATCGCGATATTCGCTTAAAATTCCAATACGATGCGGATCGTGTTACAGCATCGACGCGAGTTTTTATAAAACCACCACTCACCGAAATGGTTGATACAATACATTTCAATCCTGACTTATCCTATGGCTATCAGGCGGATATTGGTGCTAAACCACCCAAACAATCGCAATTATTTTCATTATTAGAGGAACAGTTGCGCGAGGAGGAGGAACATTTAGTTAAAGTGCGAAGAATTGAAGATCAAGTAGGTATTTCTGATTTTTTTTTACGTAAGTAACTTATCCATGTACTGGAAGGTAATAAATTGTAGAACCGTTAAACACGGTCAAAAAACGGAGTCAACTCTAAGCAAGTTAAATGTTCGTACTTGCTGGCCCAGTAATAATAACTGGGAGCATGCAGCACGTTACATGCGACAGTAACTAAATTGTGGACTGTATTATCTGGCACTTACCCCTTAGTAGAAAATATCCTTGATCCGCTATGAAGCCAAATGAACGAATTTCTTGATTGTGTCGAATCCAACGATACTTCCGACGAAAGGAAAGATAGGAAGGAAATACAGGAAATTTGTTCGCACTAATGTTTACCGCTTGTAAACCGCTAATTTCTATTTTTAATTATCCGCTTATTCGTGATGCGGGGGATTCACCGATGATAGCTACAAAACTATATCAAAGCCAAGTCACGCTAATTGAGTGTCTATGACTTAGGGCCCTATATCTTCCCCTATATCCCATATATCTTTCTGTTTTATACTAATATTTTTAAGCGGCAAAGTCAAAACGATAATATTTTGACTTACAATATAGGCAACCCAATCTGCATGATAAATGTGTTGCATTTCTGTAATCTATCCATTGAAATATTTACAGAGCGATTAACTTATGTAAATTGAAACTGTAATTAACTAACCAAAATTGAAACTTTATCTAACTAGCCTAAACGTTAAAAGAATCTGCTGCACAAGGATTACAAATAATTTGTCCATTGTTCTCCTTCAAATGAGTTAGTACCCACTGAAAATTTCATTGTTGCTGGCTTCTCCTAGAGCGCGAATTCCAATATAGTCCCTGTCCCCTAATCCATGGTTTTGGTTATTAAGCCAAAATTGGTCGTAAAAATAATATTTAATAAGCAAGGATATATGTATTAACTTTGGAACAGATTATTATTATTATTATTATCAAGGGCTGTCTGCGAAATACCGCTCCATAGCATTGCCGCCAAGCGGCTTATTGGACTTTCCCTGATCGTTTAGTCACACCAGTCAAATATACCTGTGTCTTGTACCAGTTTCAATATTTCCTGGTGACATCGTTTTCGTACGAATTCCGATCGTTGCTCCAAATAGGCCTTTTCTTTTGGGTGTCAAAGCTTCACACTCACATAGGATATATTGAGCTGTCTCGCCTTCCTCCAGACATAGCCTACACTCTACTTCGGCAGTGTGAAGGCCGATTTTTCAATGTGTACCCTTAGAGGTGCGTGTCCTGTTAACAGGTCAGTTATCATTTTGATTTTATTCCTGCCAAGTTTTAGCAAATCTATGATTATATTCTTACATGGCTTTCCTATAAAGCGCTTACTGTGTTGATTTCCTGCTAATTTTGCCCATCACTCCATATGTTTTTGATTGGTCCAGTTTTTTATAACTTCTCTGATGGAACTAGAGCCGACACGATGGAACAATTCCCAGAGGTGGCTCCGGAGCAATGAATGGTGCGCTAGATGTCTTCTTGGCTAATGCATCAGCTATCTCGTTGTCTACAATGCCGCTGTGCCCTGGTGCCCATATCAGTTTAACTGAGTTGGTCATAGGCAGTCTGCATAGTGCATTTATGCATTCATTAGTCAGTCCCGACACGTTTCTGTCGTTGTTAAGTGCCTGAAGTACCCCCTGACTGTCACTTACTATAAAAATCCGTTTTTGTTGTACTTCCTTTTTATGTTTTCCTGAACGCAATAGAGAATTGCATATATTTCGGCGTGAAAGACTAGCAAATCTGCATAAAAGATAGGACATTCTGCATTTCGATCGTTCTCCGTATATTCCTGCTCCAGTATTTCCAGAAGCCCTTGAACCGTCTGTGAACCAGACTATAGAGACTCCGGAAAGATAGGAGGGTCTTCTCTTCCTAAGCCTGAGTCTATGATGACTTCATAGTTTCGGTGTATATTATAGACTTGAGATGTACAGTCCGATTTCATTGCAAGTATATCATCCCCTGTAATCTTGTTGTTTGGAACAGATAATGGACTTCGTTCGAGCGCGTGCCCTCGAGAAAATCAAACTTGAAGTGCCGCTATTCAATCGTGAACAGAATGTCGCTTTTCGACAAGGTATGCTCGATAAAGAACGCGAGGAACGTTTACGCGGGCAACGCGAAATCCTCGAGGAAACCGATTATTTGGAACCGTATTTGGCGCGCTTGAATTTAACCGAGCGTGCGAACAAATTGAACCATTTGCAAGCGGCAAGAGTTCGCGAATTCTGTCTGAATGAATATAAGCAATTATTGGTAAAGCGAGCAAATGATCTGCAGAGACAATTTGATAAGGTAAGAATTCTATGTGTTTCTACTAATTAGTGCCCCTTGCGGTAACCTAGTCAGTCGTGACCCCTGTCAGTCGTAAATGTTGTACATGGGCTTGATGCTTTATCCAAACTCCATTGGTAGTACTGATGTGCCTAATCCAAATGTAAGAAATCAATTGCTCTTGATAATGATTCCAGTGTAGATTCTAAATCGGGAAGTGGAAACATCTGTCTCCAATTCTATATTTACCTAATAGTGGTCCAATATCCATCTATACGGATTTTTGCCTTTCTTATCAATCTTCTTTGGCACTAGTAATAAAGGACTGGACCATACTGAATTACTTTGTTCAATTATTCCATCAGAAAGCATTTTAACGGAATGGACTGAGGAAGAATATTTCCATGTGTTATTTTAAGAGAAAGTTTTGTTATGAAATGAAGCAGGGTCGAAGTACTCTGATCTTTTTAAATGTTCTTATTTCGTTGGGGATATCAAAGAACCAAATTCAGTTTTGGACGTCGAAATTTTTTATTTCTCTGTGGGACCCTGCCGTAGTATTCAGCTTATTATAATTGTCAACTTGCAATTTCCTATTACCATATGATTACCGGTCGACTCATCTTTTTTATTAGTATGCCAACTAGTATTGTTTCTATTTGTAACAAACCTATTTTGTTTGAAATTTTTATAACGATTATTGCGTGACCCTTGCATTATTCTTAAATAAATAAGTTTTCTCCTGTGACAAATCAGTTTTCACCGCCTCACTCTCGTCTAATGTTGTCGGTATTGCTTCTCCACTAATTTGACAAATACGTGTTCGAACAATCAATTTCAAATCTTTACTATTTAACCCCGAGATAAACGAGTTTATAGCGACACTCTCATTCGCTTTATACAACAGTGTTTGTGTTTCCCCATTGTCTGATTGTGATACAGTGAGTTTACTTATCAGTGTTTCTATACCACCTCTAAATTCATGCAGACTGGAAACCCCTTGTTTTACATTTTGCAATTTCGTCATCTGCAAAATTGCAGATGTGGATAAGATGATCTCAAATGCTACTACTCCAAAAATCTCTGGAGCCGAAACTGCAGTTGCTCTAACTCTGATTGAATTGCCAGCCTGTAAGATCACTGTTTCCTTCTTTCTTCTTCTTCTTCTTCTTCTTACTTATACACTTACATTTTAGCCAAATTCGCATCGCTTAATTAAATTCTTTTAATTATATCTCACAGTCGCCGTGTCTTTCCTCCGGAGAATATTCGAAGTTAACATTAGGGGTTTAAAATGAATACTTTAAACGAGCATTATGATTATGAATTAAATAACATTTAGTTATACATTTATTTCCAATTTGTACATAATGACTTTAATATATGTTTTCCACAGCACCTCAAATACAGGTAGCTAGCTCGAATCCTGATCCTTATGTGTCCAGCTGTATGAGATAACATTAAAGAATTTTGTCATTGTATCTAAAAAGACATAGTTATGTCATATTTATATCGGATTCTCATTTTATGCGCAAGCGGAACTCAATTATCCTTTTTTTGGGTGTCATGCGTCTAACGTGTCACGGTACCATTATCACATGTCATCAGCAATTTGTTTGGATGTCTTATTTTATATAGTCTATTTCGTGTCTCTTAGTGGCGGATCTAGAAAATTATGACGGTGGGGAGACAAATGGAGAAAAAACTTTTACACTCTATCGATTTTTACAACTCTATCGTTCAATGAAAACCTTCATGAGCGGGAAGAGTGTCCGGGTGGGTGAGTTATTACATACATTAAGACCTTTATTCCACCTTTAAAATTGGACTTTTATACTCAATGGACTTTTACTCATATTAAAGAATATAATTTATGATAAAAAAATGTATTTGAAACTCGGCAGTAAAGTACAAATTATAATAGTATTTATGGCAAAATCGACAGTACCGTACACCGATGTGTAAAGCGTACGACGTTTGAACAGAATAATTAACACTTTATAAAGCATGCTATGTAGCGCTTACAAATATAGCAATGCGAAATTGCGATTTTCGACCTTATGCGCTAGATACGTACGTATTTGTATGATGAAATTTGGCAAGACTGGCGTTTACAGAAAATAACCTGCGAAAATGACATACTGGCGTTTACTAGCGAATGCAGAAATTTATTAGAGACAAATAGAGTTATTATTTACACAAGACGGTTGGAAATATCGTAGTGAGATAGAGATAGCAGGCGAATAATTTTTCGACTACTTTTCGATATTCTGGTCTTCATTGAGAAAAAGACAAAACATGTGAAACGGGGACAATCATTTTGGAATTTTTATTTTTGCTTCTCCATACATACAAAAACATTACGAGCGTGAAAGAGTACGTCAGTTTGGATTTTAACTATCATTCAATCACTTTAGTGGTAAGGAGGGAGGGGCACGGGTTTATTTAATGCTTATAAAAGGCTTTATTTAAGGCTTATATATCTAATTACTAATAAAAGCCCCGTCCCCTAAAATCGCCCTTGGTGCCGCTTTAATGATCGGGGTTATCCGTAATGGAGACATGAGAGCTTCATGCTTCCAGCAATTTTTTTATACCTCCAGCAGCATATTCCTTCTTCTGGCCGCTTTGAATGTTTAGCTGGTGCAAGTCACATTACAACCAACGGAGTTTTTGTGCAGACTGTTATATTTGGTGGAGGCGTCGAGTACCTTGGCGCCTCATTTTATTAGCTTAAATAAATCAAATTAGTTTGTTAGCACGTTATAAAAAAATGAAGAGTTAATCACTTGAATATTTGTTAATTACTTGATTGAAATAAATGCGCTGATTTATTCAGTTTCATTATTCGAAATAAAAGATAATAATAAAATGTTTAATGCTTACATTAATTCGTTGTTCATGTTGTACACTTGTAATTGATTCAACAGTTAAGCGATTTTAAAACGCGTACTTATACTTTTTTGCTTGCAATTTAATATACTTCTGAAGAGTAGAGGACCTCTACTCGAGGTCTAGCGTATTTAAGAAACAGAGTGACGTGGAGCGTTTTAGATTTCGAACTTAAAAACTGGAAACGGAATGAGAGCGAACTAAAGTGAGTTCTATCTTTAATATCGTTTTGAAGAATCTAAATGGCGGGCTACTAGCAGTAAAAAAAGACGAGGGGAGTATCCGCAGCAGCTTCCGATGCAACGCAGTACATCCCTCTCAAATTAATTAACTGTCGATTCCTCTCCTGCTTTAAAGTTTTTTGAAAGTATTTACGGTTCCAAGACAGAATCTATCCGAAGTGTTGCGGGGATTAACAATTGCAGAGCCACTTTTGCAACTGAATAGCTGCATCTAGTGATGAGTCATAGCGACTATGGTGTTTCGATAAAGGTAATGAAACTACTCTCGACGTACGTTTTATAGAATCGAACGAAAAGTCCTAAGACGCTCGTAGTTAACTAACATGAACGTATGTCTGTCCATATATCTATTAAGCGGTTTTTGTTCTTAGAGCCTGACTACTGAGAATAGAATACAGGCGAATCTTATTAATTTGAAGTGAATTTATTTATTAACACTGCACATATTAATTGAAGCATTGTGTTTTCTTCTAATTTAACTTATTTGTGATTTAGAATGAATTCTTGTGTGGCCATTTCTATCGTTACAATATGAAAAGCAATGTCTTGATGTCCGCAAATTTGATGAATCTGCATTTTCCAGACATTATCCTGTTTATCAAGTTAAACAAATATTTAAAAAATTCTTCAAACAAACTTAAGAGAAATGAGACATTAAATTAATAAGGTTTTATTTTCGTTTACGTTATAGACGTCACAAGAAATCGATGAAAATCAAAACTGGTACAATAATAATTACGAATCGTTGAAATTGGAAGAAGAAGAAGTCTATTTTCGTGAGTTAAATGATTTGAAATTTTTATTGGTTACGTTGGATACGAGAATTTTAAGACACATTGATATAGCACCGATAAAGTAAGTTATTTACGTTTCTTTAAGTAATTTATGTTTCTTCATTCTTAGAAGTCTAAACATAATTTTAACTTTAGTAAATTTTGGCTCTATGTTTTTAATCTCGTTTTATTTGAATTCTCTTTGATCGTCATATATTTTTGCGTCAAACATTTTGGGAATATTTAAGTCCTTTAAGTCCTTATACTTATACGGGTGGCTATTTCTTTAGTATGGTCAAATCTATGAGAGGGCGTTGCATATGTGAAAAAAATGACACGGAGAAAAATCTCCATCATCCTCCGGTTCACCGTTACCAGCACCACGGAGGGTGATTTTTCTCGCTGTTGCTTTGATGGAGTGGATGGCGTAAATGCATTTACCAATATGCGTGGTATATGCGGGCATCGCTGCTTGATTGGCTTCTTTGGAGTTCGATCTTTGGCATCCTCGTTGGTGTGAGCTTGACGTTTGGCGTCCTTCTTGCTCTGATGTTGACCCCATCGTTTTTGCTTTGATGAAGTAGTTTGGCAAGGAAGTCTCATAATATTTATATGCGTAAATGACATGAGTAAGAACATGATAAGAGAACAAAAGATTCACCAGAAAATAATAATGTAGTATCTATGTATACGTTCGTGCCCTGATGTTCGTAGAATTTCTATTGATTTGACTTTATTTTAATTTGTATTTAATAAAATAAAGTAAGAGAATTGCTACTGATGCTTACTTGATGCAAATCAGATTCAAGACGATTTAGTTCGCTGTTCAAGAAAATAGACCTGATCATTGAAAGAGAATTATAGTGATCGAAACAGTGTGACTTTGATCACTCGGAAACTATCAGTACAAGGCCCAATTGCGCCTGGTGAATGCTGGATTGTGTGGGTCCTTTTATGTGAAATTAGCTTGCAAGTAGATACGTGTCACCGATGGACAATGACATTTCGCGTAGACTGCCGACTCGCTGGGCGTGACTTCTGCTATTTAGGAAGTTTTGAACTACGCCCAATAGAAAAATTTATTTAATCCGTAGAGATTTCTAAATGTCTAACTAGAGGAGAAATAAGGATCAAAATTCTATTATTTTCTTGGCGAAAGCGCACCACAAATTCAAAAGTTTGAAGTGGTGCTGCGCGTGAACGGTGATGGTAGTAACTCTACGCGACAAGAACCATAAGTTACACCTCCCATCGAGTAAAGATCAGATGAAGAATTGTTAAGGTAGTATCCTCTTCAGATGTCAAACCGTCCAATGAGTGAAGGCTATAAACACAAAGGGTGAGAAGTATAAATGCTTAGTGAAAATGAGTGGCTGGAAATAAACGTTAAGTTATAAAAATTTCTTCTGTTAAAAATAATAATAGCTTTCGCAAAAATATCAAATGCGGAAAAATACAGTGTCGGTGTAATAAATTTTTCACGCATATTATGAACAAAGCTTCCGACAGCTAATTGGTATGTCGTACAACAGCAGTGGCATGAGAACAAGCTAAGCGGCATGCTTTAAGTTTTCTTCCGCGTATTGCCGGCATCATTTGAGTATTATTTATCTATGCGAGTCGGCATGTGTGTGTATAATGTTTCCGCATTAAGCGGCTTGCTTGATAATTTCGCGTTGAGATTTTATTTGACAATTTATGTTTACATTATTTGGTAACTAATTATTACTAAATTGAATTGTTTTTATTAAATTAATTTATGTTCGATTAGATTAATTGGCCTGTAACAATTTGCGCCAGCCTACCATTTTAGATGCGCTGCACTATGAAAACAGAACCGAATTTTTGTGATATGTTTAATAATATGCGTTCTACACAGGCGCTTCACTTTTGAATAGATCACACTACTTCGGTTCTATAAATCACTACTTCGGATCTATTTTCAGATATCTTAAAATGGTTGAAATCCTTAATCACGATCCACGACTTCAAGTTTTACAAAAAAAACGTAAGATTAATCCTTAATCACATTTTTGAATAAAACCATTATACGATTATAATGCAATTCATATAACTTTTTTATACAATAAAAATTAAAAATCTTAACTTTTTTCCATTTTTGATTAAAAACTATTTATTAATTTTAAAAATAATACAGATAATTTCAGATTGCATAGATTCGCACATAGTTTTAAATTTAAGTTAACTGCACTTGAAACTATAGATTGATCAATAATAGGAGAACCCCCTATTGGGAAGCACAGGTGACACATAACAGCTTATCTCTAATATGTGTTAGTCCTCATCATGAATACACACCGATTTAGGCCCTCAGCAGACCATTACACATTCCCGCAATGAGACTTCGATTATACACGGAATACACGGGTAAAAAATCTGTTCTGATTTCTGTTCTGAATCTGTTCTGATCTGTTTAGATTTAGAAGGAAGATAAATTTTTATTTTTCAATTATAATTAATTTGACATTTTTTTAAATAATATAAAATGATGTCGTAAATCGTTTTACTTGGATTAATAAGGGATTATCTCAAACTGAATAGAGCAGATTTTTTTTCTTAATGAAGGAACGATTCTAACCGTTTAATTTCAGAAGAAAGTAAGTTGCACCTGCTTGTGGGTCCCTCTTGACCCACAAGCATAATTGGGGTTATTACATATTTTGATTCTATATTTGTGATCTGGAGTCAATGCATGGCCCAACTCCGAGTCTATTTATAGTATATATAATTCCTTTTGATTGCACCCCATTTTGGACGTACCAGGGAATTTTTTCAATAACAGGTCAGATGTCGTAAAACGATCTTCCCCTTTGATAAGGAATTTCCCAGGATTCTTGCCATTTTTTGGTACATTCTTTATTTAAAATGATTTCAGAAAATGGACGGTTGCTCTAGAATTTCCCTAAAATTTTTCCCATGGCCATCCGTCGCAAAATAGTCGATTATTTCATTGCCCTCAATTCCCTTGTGGCTCGGGATCTAACATAAGTTGATTATAAATTTGATTATTATATGCTGAATTAAGTGGGTCCCTAATTCCTGATCTTTGCCGTAAGACCTATTGTTCTGAATGCTTTCGAGGACACTTAAAGTATCAGATAAGATTACTGATCGGATCGAACACTTTCATATTGTCATTTATTTTGGCAGAAGCTTGAAACCCCCAATGTGACGGGTAAGGGGGAATCCTTTTAATACCTACTTAATGTATCTATCTACAAAATTTTATAGTGTTATGAAGTTATAATTCCCCAGCTTCCAGACACAGAATGAAACACTAGATTTTGCCCTTGGTAGGGTTGCGAGTAACTTTCCTATTTCATTCTACTAGATCAACCAAAAATTAAACTAAACTCTACGCAACTTTAACATCGACAATTTGTCTCTCATAGGCAAGCCTGTTTGAATAAAAGAGTGGTCGAAACTTAATAAAATGTATTGTAAATGATTTAAGAAATGCGTACATGCAAATAAAATAAATATTTGTACCATCACGAAAATCATAAAATAAAATGTTATTATGTTTGATTAGTACGTGCAAATAAATTAATCAAAATGGCGTTCCTGATTTATCAAATCGGTTCCCAAATTATTTATAAAATTATTCTACTTACAATTTTTGTGTTTCCTTCACAAACTTATTTTTTAGAACCACGCACAGTGACCTTATTAAATCTTTTTAATTTACTTTAACTTATCCTCAGTAAATAAACTTCTTGACTATTTAATTTAATTTATTCGAAGAGTTCAAATTTAAACTGCTTATTCAATTATTACCGAATGCTGCATGTTACTAGGCCTCGTATCTAATTTCATATCCGATACTTAATGTTAACTCATGATTTGATTTTGAATTACTTATCAATTAATCTAAATTAAAAACCCAGAGTGAGAAGGTTCTGTCTTCAACTCACAAAAATCGGTCATTGTGGGCTGTGAGAAGCTTTTATTCGCTTTTTGGTTAGATAGTTTTCCTACCAACATTACTATCAGTACTTTACACGACATTTACTATGCTAAATTGCATACATCTAATGTATTCTCACCTAAGTAACTTTACCACTATTTTCCTAATTACTTTCAGCCATGATTAATGTAAATTCAATCAGATTGTTTTCTTCTACTCATACTAATACAATAACACAGCATACGCTTTTACTTATTATTGATTACCAATCAGATCTTTGCTCACTGATAACAGCATGAATAGAAGTTTAAATGGAAAATTCTATTTATGAAATACAGTATAAATTGGGGCCATGAAAATAATTTTTACTTCAGTTAGAATTTCATTATGGGAATCGGAGAGTAGCGTTATTTCTTTCGTCGGATAAAAACAAAGCCGATGATGTGAATGATACAAATTATGTGTAGCGGAAAAGCCCGTCGCTGATTGGTCATAAGCAATAGCTAGCACAGCGTGCTGCTATCTGTGCTCTAAATGTTAACTAACATTTGCACTTCTTGCACTAGTTGGTCTAGCAGACAACATGCTTAAATAATAACAACCTTTCACAAAATCTAGCTATCCCGAATTATTTACAAGGATCAAGGTTCAAACTTTCTATCATACAACTAAATTGGCAGAGGACAATTTGCCTCGTTGCAATAGGCTATAACCATACTGAGTGCAGTGAAGATAGCATATATCTGGTAACATGAGCCGGTAGTGACCAGCTGATGGAAATGTCGTCAGGACTCAAAACGTCAAACGCTCTGATAAGAGAGAATTATTTACCGAACCATCGGTATAAAGCTCATCATAGTAGAAGTTATTAAGTTTGAATTCTTGGAATATTCTACGCAACTTAGATATTTGAAATATTCTACGCATTCAGAATATACAGATAGTAAAATAGGAATAGGTTTGCCCAAATATTTCGTTTGTTCTGCATTGAATCGTCTATTCTAAATTTATCGTCCACCCCTGTAAAATATCATTTTGTACCAAAATTAGTTTAGTTCCCTTTTATCTTTAACCTTGTATGTATATCGTTTTGGGGTTCTTTTACAATCTTAAGCATTTTATTGCCAGCGAAAGCAAGTAAAAGAAGGCAGACCAATAGACTAACATTGACCATCAGCGTGTTAAGATAGATCGCTAACCTTTTTAGCACGTAATAGTATTCGTCAGCGGGCAAAGTCATTTTGCCATTGCGCAAAATTTTCGACATTGGTTCTGTTCAAAAAAGAATTAATTCGTGGTAGTTCGCGACCAGGTGTGCAAGAAGGAACCAAGTCCTTATACCCACACCTATTTCCTTAGTCCTATCGGAAGAAGTGAATGAAGACAACACCCGTCTCGTGAAGGTAAGAGCCCTACATTAATTCATTTTTGTTTGAATACTATTAGCGGTTTATTGTTTCGCTCGTTTGTTTGAATTTTCCTCCAAGGTTGTGGCTAATTTATTTGTCTCGCATATAACTATCGATATTTTGTTAAAGGTGTACGGTAAATCCAGTCAAGTTTCGTTAATCTGTAGGTGATCTTTACAATTGCTAATCAATTAACGTTAATCTTTAACATTATCTATGGCTATGTGAGAAGAAGACGCAAAACTTAAAATGTGTTTTCTTTAGTTAGAAATTCTACTCTATGGAACTAAAACTTCCATGGTGGCGAAGGAATTTAAACGGCGTTGGGCGGCGCAGATTTAGCAAACGTGTGATTTGTATAATATTGCATCATTCAATAGCAAAACTGTGGGCAATAGAATGCAGCTAGAGGGAATGGGGAGTTCGACAATATAATCCAAAGTTATTGTTTGTACCCGTGGCCCAGTAATGATAACTGGGAGCATACGAGTATATACTACAATAACTAATGGACTGTATTAATCTAGCACTTACGCCTTAATAGAAAATAGCCTTGAACTGCGATTGCTACCAGATGAGCGAATTTCTTGATTGTGTAGTATCCAATGATATTTCCGAGGAAAGAAAAAAATAGGCAGGAAAATAGAAAATTCGTTCGCACTAATGTTTACCACTAATTTGTAAACGATTGTAAACCACTAATTTCTACTATCCGCTTGTTCAAAATGCGGGGGTTCATCTATGATGTATAAATTATATCTGAATCAAGCACTTTTAATTGTCTGATTGACTGACAGCATGTGACTAATTTATTTCTATCTATTTCGTATTACTACGTTAAATATTAAGAGGAATGCGACTGTCTTGAACGAAAATATCGTTTTTTTTTGTAAATCGCGCGAAGTTCTACCGCTTTTCCTACTTAATACTTTTGATTGAAATTTTTTCTGGATTATTAT
>WYDF02320254.1:0-14467 GCA_009867245.2 Adranes taylori
TCTTGAAATTTATGGGTTTTTTGGATTTTATTGGTTCACACAGAGTAAAGTAGAAAATTAAGTTATATAATATAATAGAACATAATAAAAAAAATTTAAATGCACGCCACTGCTAGTATTGAATGTAAACTAAACGTGACAACAAACTTATCTAGTTAACTCATGTTTCTTTTAATACAGCATTCGTACGTACTACAAAAGTACAAACTATCTCACTCGCACATAAATGCTAGAGATATAATAAGTATCAAAAGCGTTCCAGACGGACAAAGCTAGACGTTTATATATAAGTATTATAAAGGAACTAATTTTTTAGTGTTAACATCACTTCATATTTTCATAATAAGTCTAAAGTGATGCTGAATATGGCTTGAGATATTAGGATTTATTGTACAAAATTCTTATGAATCGTTCAAATTAAAATAGCCAAATGATTTCTTATTATAATTCACTTTGCACAATTTAAATTCGCTGATAGATCTTTCGACTGGTCAGAGTTACTGGGTTACTTTATTGCCAAATCAAAAAAGTTAAGGCTTAAGGCTTCGTGCAGGAATGATATCGAAAATCTTCATCAGTGATGGTCGTTCTTTTATAAAAAACGTTTTTTTATCGCGGTATATGTTTGGAACACGATGTCATTTGAAAAGAACTTGTTCCTATTGAAATATATGGAGTCAATGAATTATTTTTTATACATTTGTTTTTTCCGTCATCTCTTATTCGATAGTTTATTCAAAACTACCTAAATAATAAATTAACAAAGATTTCTACTTAAAATGCATTACCATCGATTTCTAGATTCAATGAAAGTAGCCAGAGAATATTGAGTAAACGCAACACCATTGATGAATGGTGATCTTTTGATTTATACAGAGGCAATTAATTCATAAATATCTATATTTTTTTTGAATTTAAAATATAAAATATATTTTTAATTAAATAAAAATACGATAAATTTTTTTATTGATTTTATAAATATAAGTTTCATAAACATTTTGATAGAAATTCATTTGTCTATTTCTATTCAGGTACGATTTGTTTCATCCTTAAATTGAGATCTTTTAAGAAATTTTCCTAATGTTTGCCCGATTAATATTAAAAAGCAAATTTTGATTAAACGTAACAACGATGCACACAATAAAATAATACAGCGCAATACTAAGTAATAAAAATATTTAAATATTTGATTTCATGTTTTTTGTTGTCAGTATGAGGAATAGATTTATTAAGTTCTAAACGGAACTAGAACAGCAGTTTTACATGGTATCTTTAAGAAACGAATCGGTCCATCGCGTTCCTAGTATGGAATCAGAGTTTCCATCACTAGTCTTCAAGCCAATTTACTTCTACGTTCTCGCTGACTAAAATTCTTGTTAAACGTTTTAATTTGTAGGAAGAAACCTTATTTATAGTTCACTGAACACAAATTAAATTGTCTGATTTATTTTTCAACAGATTTATGTTACTAGAATTTACTTACTTAGACACATTGTAAAAATTTCTATAGGAACAATTGCTTCCAGAATATTAGGAGAAACTCGCAGTTGCCAAATCAGGAAAAAAATCTAATGCATTCCTAAGTTTTACGAATGGGTAGTGATCTAGGATTATAACTTTGTTTGAAAGTGATGTGGATAGTCAGGAAACCAATTTACTTCTACGTACATGAGTAAGATGTGTCATGTATTTTTATATGTCATAAAAGTACATGTACGTACGAAATACGTACGAAATATGTATATGTATAATGAAAGATATAGCTTGTTCATTTTCGGAGTTTTTTTTAATTTCACTCTTATATTCATATGACTGCAATTATTTTATACATAATTGAAGGAGGGAGCCATAAGGAACAATTTACCGTATAAAAAGTTTATTGGCAAAACCTTTATTGGCATAACTTATAACATCAATACAAAATTATTTCTTACCTCAACTTATTTTCTAAAAAATAAAGCGAAAAAGTGACCACCTAAATTAGTACAATAAAACATTAAACAAAACTAACTATACATTAGAAAATAAAATAAATAAAACAAAACAAAAAAGGAAACATAATCCCAGAAACCCGTCCTAACAACTAAAATTATTCTGGCCCTCAGTACAATGTCGTTTAGTATTTCCCTACAAACATCCGATACACACACCCCAATGTCAGCAATCATTCTTTGTTCATCTGTCCAGACCTTTTCTTTACACATATATGTGCTTATGCCCTCCAATTACCCTTACTTATACACGTGCTAACATATAAACGAAGAAGAGACAGAAACGATTACTACAAATCCCCTTTCTTCCCTCTAATCTCTTCTGAAAAAAAAATCCTTATCTCCCTATACTTCCCTTCCTCACCCAAACATATCCTTCAGTTTACAGTCACCTGCCGTTGATTTTCATTCCAGTCCATTCCCATACACAAGCTCACCCAATTCCCTCACCACAAGCTCCCATGTTTCGTTCTCCAATCCATACGATTTACACCTGCTATATTCATCCATTACTTCTTACCCCTTTTCTCACTACCACAACTAATTCTTGCTATCAATCTATTTCATCCAAACTCATTTCCGAACTTAAATAATCAGGCCTTTTCCCTTCCACAATGAAATATTTATATCTCTTGTTGTACTTTCCTTTCCTTATTCTCTCATACCTATCTTGCAATTCCATATCTTTCAACCTTTGTTCGACGTCAAACTCACACCTTATCCCCCTATACATTCTTTTATTCCTTTCACACATAGACCATATGCAAATGTCATATACCCTTTTTCTTTCTCCAATCCATTCATTCTCTTCATGGTTCTTGCATACAATAGCTTCCAAATATACATTTCTTAAAATTCTCTCGTTCTGGCCCCCATCACTTTCCTTTCATAGCTTACCATCTTTTTCATTCCATACACCCAACATTTTATTTCATTATCGTAGTAATCAATTCTTTGTAGTACTCAATTCTTGTAGGACAATCTGACACGGTATCGATTTCTCCACTCCTAACAATCAGTAGAAGTATGTGATTATCATCCCTTCTAGTTCCTTTCTCTCCTTTATCGCCCACACTTCAGCGCTATATAACATAATACTCCTTACACATATTTGCAATATCAGCAACCTCATTTTACCCGAATCACCAAACTTCACCTTCCAAACGTAACCCATCCTTTCCACCGCTATCTGACTTTTCCTTGCTAATATACGGAGATGTGCATTTGCGGGCCCGTTCCGACTTACCATACACCCCTTAGACATCATTACTTTCGTTGTGTTCACATTTATTTCCAATCCTTTTTTACAGATATATTTGCACACTCTATCAATTACTTCTTGCATTTCTTCCTAATTATTTGCCATACACACAACATCATCTGCATTCCCAAGCGACCAAATATTTTCTTGCTTTACTCCCCTAATCATCCTAAACCATTCATACACACATATTTCAACTCTGACCCTCACCTCTGTACCTCTTACCCTAGTACACATTCTTTCTGAAATTTTAACCTCTCTCATTACAATTCGATTGAACGTAACCTTCAAATCTATATAGATTAGATACACCTTCTTACTCCTTATTATGCCCGGATTCATTAAATAGCATTACCCCTTCGTCGATCCAAACCCCATTCAAATATCTAGCACTCACTCCTTCATTTAGATAGGTCGATACGTCTACATGCACTCTAACCGGCCCAACAGAACTTCCTTTCTTTATATTCTTTATCGCATCCTCCACCTCCTCCTCGCTAATACCTACTTACCTAGTATAGCTTCCTATCACCTCCTATACTCACTCTACCTTCTCTAATGAAAGGCGTATTTTTCGGTGTCGGTGATGGATGTACGCATGTGTGTTCAAGAGTCCAACACACCGACGACTCTATATCACCGCCGAACCAACCAATGATTGGTAGCAGGCAATGATTGATTGTTTACCACAAATGTGTTTGAAACTTGTAGGTACGCCATTGTGCCTGGGATCGTAAGACCAATGCATAGTTGCCAAATCAAAAGAATTCTAATACATTCGCAAGTTTACAAACATAGTCTAGCCAGTCTGAATCTTATTTCCAATGCAAACAACGTTTAAGACACACGATGATCTTATTTGTAGTACTGAACATTTGCCAATTTTTTTAATATATTTGCAGCTTTTGTTTTCTGATGAACATTCTTCAAACCAGTGCTTTTTGCTATTGCAGCTTCTCTGCTGCAACACAAATCAATAATCCTGTCCTACTTAAATTCCTTTTTGGAACCCCTTATTTTTTAGTTTTCGTTACAGTTGTAGTTTTTGAAAGCTCTTTGCTTATATTTTCCCCATCTTCTATTAGTTGCACTAATATTATGTAGTGATCTTCTTAGCCTCATGCCCTAATGAAGGGTATGCAGAAGTGAGGGCCAATTTGCCCTTGCTTTAATCTTCCATTGCTATAGCTATTGTCAATAAGAATAGAAGATGCGATATTCTATGAAGATAAGCAAAAGGCGGTAGTGATAGCCAAACATTTAAATTTACAGTTTACAAACAGAGACGAAACAGAGTTTAACATGAAGAAAAATATATGATTTAAACAGAAGACGTTGTCAAGAAAATCAAATGAATCAACCAGTGAGGATAAAATACCATTTAGAGCTGTTGAGCTACTTCCAAACACCGTTATAGAAGACCCAGCCTGGCTGTACAATGTAATTTTAGAAACTTCATATTTTCCAAAACAAGAAATGGAAGCAGGCTGTGATTACAACGATATCAACAAAAGATAAAGATGGATCAATCCAGGAAAAAAGAACATCGCTAAATTTGCTGAACGTTCTATGAATAATATTAGAGAAAATAATAATAGAGCTATGTAGAATCCAACAACTGTCTTCCTCACACTCAATTAGGATTTCGCAACCAACTGGCTGCTACTCAGTAGGCGGCCTTTATGGAAACACTCATACATGCAGCAGTGGAAGTCAAAAATCACCAAAAGTAGCATTGCTGGACGTTCAGAAAGCCTGCTACAGGGTTTGGAAAAGTGGGGTGCTACATCGGAAAATGGAAATTCCAAGATGTTTGGTAAAAATTATTATAAGCTTTCAAAGGGATAGAACTTTGCGAGGTCAAATGGGCAAAGAACTGTCAAAGAAAAGGCAGGCAGACGGAAGGTTAGCCCAAGGAGGTGCGCTACCTTTTCCTTTACTTTAAATCTCTTCGTCGCAGATAGCCTACAGCTGAAAAAAGAACAAGGCTGTAAACTAGTCCAGTTTTCGGACGATACGGTTGTGGTATCTTGCAAAAAAAATGATAAAAAAGCCAATATAAACATTAGAAAAAAACTTGGAAAGAAACAATATACAAATACATTGGAAAGTGGAAGATTTAATTAAACACCAAATAAATACAAAGAGTCAAATTCAGCAGAAAAAGTTCCAGCACAGACTCGATAAGAGTGGCAAAAACTACACCAAAATTCGTAATAAAGCAACATACTTGGGAGTAACCTTTGGGAGTAAGCTGGACTTCACCCCACACATTAAAACAAGAGGCGCATTGGCTAGAAAATCAGCGTACAGACTCAACCAAATTGTCAATAAGGTTAACTATGACAATAAGGTTAACTCCCGAGTGCAAGAAAAAGAATACTCAACTACTTGGTGCTACCTCCAATAATGTAAGGCTGTGAACTCTGGATAAATGGAAGTGAAAAATCCAAAAACAAGGTAGATCTGGAGCAGAACATACTGCTATCGTATTGTTGACGCCCTAGACTATTTTTCAAATAAAAACCTACTTAAAGACACATAAGTGGAAGATCTTATCCTATTAGCAACAGATAGAAGAGAAAACCTGATGCAAAGATTGAAAAACTACGACAATGAAACAAAAAGCTCCTTGCTTGAAGATCACAGCTTCTTAACTCTGCGTTAGGCGCACATGTGACCATGCCTATATTTTCGAACACTGCATTTGACTGGTCTGGTCGCCACCACCTACTACATTCTTATTAATATCGAATAAGTAATCGCTTCTTGTCACAGTGCCGTATTTCCCAGTAAACACTATAAACACTTGTTTACAGAGACAATTTTTGGGGGCGGCACATTTTTAATTTAAGGACGGAAAATCTGTCTTACTTAATACTTAGAGAAAAATTGGATGACCTAAGAAAAGGACATCCATTTTGGTTTGACGAAACGTGTTTGACGAAACAAAGAGAATGGAGTAAGTGGTTGTAGTAATAAATGGTCAAAAACTAGAAGGAAGATGTATGAAAAAATTTGGTGGTTAATGAGTAGATGTGATAAAAAGATAGTAGAAGGTGAAGAGGTGGTCAATGAAGTTGTCGACATGCTGTTAGATGTGGAGAAGCAAGAGAGGAATGCAATGATAAAAGGGGTAGGTTTAATAGTAGATATGTATGGATAAGAGGGGAAGACGGGATGTCGGAGTATTTTAGATCCGGATTGAGCATGAAAGATAAAACGATAATTGCGAGGTTCAGGTGTGGTAGTGAAGAGCGGGGAACAGGTACTGGGTGAGAGAACAAGAGAGGATGTATAGAGTATGTCGAATGGGTGAGGAGACTTAGATGCATTATACGATAGAGAGTATGGGAGAATGAAATGGGCGAAAGCTGAAAGAGTGAACGGAGAGAATTGGTGGAGATATATGGGTATGGGAGTGAAAGGAATTTAACGGAAAAGGTGGTTAATGAAATAAAGGGAAAAGGCAGATAGGTTTAGGGAACAAGTAAAGAAGAGCGTGGAAGTTAAATGTAATGCAAGGAGTAAAGTTGTGTAGATAAAGATTATGGAAGGTGAAGGAAGATAATGAAAAGTGAAGGGGTAGGAGTTCCGAGTCATGAAGGGCAATGGAAGATAAGAGGGAAATGTGAAAGGGTGATAATTAGAAGGGGAGAAAAAGGAGAATAAAAAGAATTGAGAAAAAGGAAGGAAGACAATGAGGAAGTATTGGATTTTTAAGGTTCAGAATTCACCTTTCCTTCGCCTAAGACAGAATGCGTATGGGTTATATTAGGATGGGTGCTGTCAATTTATTTACCGCCAGACTAGTTGGAATTTTTGAGTAATATTTTAAGTTTTAGTTGTATTATATGTATTTACTTTTAAGTGAAGACTTTGTTTATGTCAAATAAAGGTTAATTTATTTAATTATTATTAGTACCAAGTATATAACATTTATATAAAAGGGCGGCAATTTCTTCAGTGCATACAGCGGCACAGTACTTAAATCCGGCACTGGATTGTCAGTTGTGTTGGATTCTGTGTGAGTTTGGTATTATTGCTGCATATGCATTACTGCATTACGTTTGCTATACGCGCGACTAACTACGATTTGAAAGCAAGTACATATTGTTTTTTGACATTTTTCACATATTTTCATCATTTTTCTGGAAAATGTTGTTGGTAATAATTAAAAATAATATAACCTTTATTGGCATAAAACAACTGGACATACATTTCCATTGTTCACTTAACTAAATAATAAACTTCCTAAAATATAAGTTTGTAATTAAAAATAATAAACCAAAACATAAATTCCTAATGGCTTCATTGAGGAGAGAAGGAAACTAGCGTCATCAATTTCTTTCATAATCATCCTTTTATCTCTTTTGCTATTTTTCTCATTAATCCTATCACCTATTCATCTTCTCCCATGCACCTATCTCAATAATGCGCCCAATTTTTTTTTCGCTTGCTCCATGCATACGATTTCTACGCATCCTTTCGCCTATTGCTCCTGAATTCCATAACATATCCTACACAACCTTCCATTCAGACCCAATCAAAACATGTTACCTCTCTCCATACTCTCGCATCTATATCTAGCGATTATTATCTTATCCTCCATATTTATATCTTTTACCAATTAAGTCGCCTTCGTTCCTATTGGTCAATGTAAAGAAAAGAAAAAGTTTTCATCTCTAAGTCAACATGTGCCCAAGCACATTTTGATGTTATAATTAAACTAAATTTAATTTAATTTAAAGCCCCTATCTTCCTATAAATGTCCAGGCAGCAGGTAACTCTTTCCCTCTTCTTTTTCTTTTTCCCCATTTTGCCTTCCCTTCTACTCGCTTCCTTCCCCTTATTTCCTCAAATACTTCCACTCTAATTAATTCCGTTTACCGCTCACCTTCTTTTCCTCCATTCCTCAATTATTCTCTTCATTCCATTTAAACCTCTCCCCTCTTTTCCCAAACACACCCTTCTAATTTCGCCTAACTCCCTCTCTATTTCACTCTATTGAATTCCGTCGCACTTCTTCATCCAATGATTCCATTACACTTACCTGGACAAAAAAAACGAGGCCTGTGAAACCTGACATGAAGTCGAAGTTTTTGATTTATTTTTGATGACGTAATTCTTTGCACTATAACCACTCGTACCAACATATTCACAGGCAAAGTGGAAGACAATTTTGCTTGTGAAAGGGACGCAAGATATATGCATATTGTTGAAATAAAAGCGTTTATTGATTGGTCCTTCTAATAGGTTCATTGCTGTGTTCTAGAAAGAATCGTAGTGACTTAAAAGGTTTAGACTTTGGTTCTGATGTATGAGGTTTGATGACATAAATGATAGGAACCAGATTAGAGAGATTTAGAAATTAGCCCCTATCAGGGCAGTAATGACCATATTTACTAACAATTGTCAAACATATTATACGCCGGGAGGATATATAATGGTCGATGAACAACTAACTGCGGGCTTTTAGAGACAGTTCAAGAGGTGGTGAAGAGGTCCATTTCGTCAGTATATACCGAGCATACCTGCATGGTATGGTTTAAAGGTTATTGCGTTATTTTATAGCAATACAACCTATACAGTCCAAAAACAGAAAAAAACTGCACAAAACAGAAGATTAGTGCCAAAAGAGTTGTCGCAAAGAAAAGAAAGAAAGTCACATACGTATATATTTGGGTTTACAAATGACGTGAAATACTGAATAAAGCCATAAGCAGTTGTGTTATTATTATCAAGCATGCATTTTGATGACGCAATAGACATTTCAACCAATATCTAACATTTCAACCAATGCAAAGCAATGTTACGTAAATCTTGCAAATCAGCTTTACAAAAAAAAACAACGTCGCACGTAATTCTAGAAAATGGCCGATGTGCCTCACTACGATATTTTAAATATAACTGAACAAAAGGGTAGTCGCAAATTACATTTTTGGCTCGTAACCAGATGGTAGTCAAGTTGCTGTGGGGCCTATCGTTAGATTGACGTCAGCTGAGTGAAACACACCTGTCGAAAACTATCTAGTAAATCTCTTTATTAAAGAATTAACAATAATTTAATAACAAATAACAATTAACCGATAAACTCGATCTGGTACTAATCATCAGAGTATATAGTTGCAAGTATAAAACAGTATGAACGTGAATTAATGTCACAAAAAATTTATCACACTATAAGATGCTATTTCTATTCGCACGTTATAAAGGTAAATCTAGTATACATGCAAAATATGTACCAACTTGACCTGATAAGTTTTGTTGTACCTACATAGTATATTTACACATATTATGTTTTTAATATTAAACGAAAATGCATGTTTATTAATTTGTTCAGTTAGAAATTTTGCTCAACTGATATTAAAAATCTTTAATCCATTAGAATTTGATGTATATTTAATTGAGATAAATCTTCAAACATCAAATAAACTTAGATTTTTTTACCAATTAGTGTTCAATTCTGTTCTATAAATTAGAGAGCTACTTTATAATTTTGGTTAACAGAATTGAACATATATATATATATATATATATATACATATATATAAATATAAATTTAACTTTAACAACTTGTAGGCTTTCTTTTGTGCCTTCGAAGTTGCGGATTCTTTATTTGAGAGAAATCATGGAGAAATCTCGCTGAATAATATTTTCATATCTACAATATCAAATTGTTTAATACAACTTTAAGTGAATGTACTATGGAGTAGGATGGTATCATCCTTGTTTTGTAGCTTAACGTCATATTTCACTAAAGCAAAGTAACATAAAATTATTTTTATAATTTCAATAATATATGATATTTTTTCCTGTTCAATAACCGCCATCAAAAACCGAACAATAATCCTATGTATTTATAACTACCATACTGCTACCTTAGATAAGTATGTGAGAAGAGTAGATTTTATAAGAAAGATTAGTTGGAAGCTCATGAAACCCCAAATTTTACGTCGATCTACAATTGAGGCCATCCCAAGAGTAATTCGTAGAGGCGCAAGGTTATTCGTAAATTCTCTAGCACCTGAGCTCCAGGTCGTACCTAAGCCGTCGTAACGTAGAAGATGCTATGAATGTGAACGGACACGAGATCAAATTACCCCGAAATGGTGTGTAAAGTGTCATTGTTGACCGTTTAAATGATATTTGATATTTGCAATCAATGTTTAGACAATCAATTATTTTCCATATGTTTGTTTTTTACTATTTTTTGGTTAGAAATGATGTTTTTATTTTCATTTTTTAATAAAGGATTGTATATATATAACCGGGATGTATTTATCTTTGTTTATATTTTATTTGCAAAGACTTTTCTTGAACATACGGCAATTGGAAAAAGGGGATCACGCGCCTAACACATGGAAAGGGGCCGCAGCCCTAACTTTAAGAATAATTAATATAAACGAACGGTAACAAGAGAAATATGTGTAATGCTAATCAGAAGTCCCGTTTCTGATAATCTTTTGATCATAGATAAATAAATTGCACTAATATAATTAATACTTTTTCCTTTTTTAGAGCATTATCTTCCACAAAGATACATAATAGCTTTATTCTGCTTCCTAACAATTGTTATGGCTTATATCCATAGAGTGTCATTTAGCATAGCGATTGTCGAAATGGTTGTACCAATTCCAAAGAAAAAAGGCAGCATCTGTATCCATCCGAAGAACGTCACTACAAAATACGGAAACGTAATTAAATTTTAATTTTTTATATATTTTGTTACTGACTTCCTGACCTTTCGGCTATTTGCCTTTTTCATCTTTCGGGCTTTGAGTTTTTGTTACTTTTGCTTTTTTCACACTTTGAGTTTTGGCCCTTTTTGAATTTTGCCCATTTCGTTTTTCTGAACTTTTGCCTTTCTATTAGTTTGTCATATTGTTTTCTTTACCTTTCGAATTTTTAATCGCCGGAATTTTTGCCCTTTTAGTATTTTTGCCACTCAGGCCTGCTGTCCTAGTGGGTTATTTTTACAATTTTGTGCTCTTTGGTTTTTTTTCTGCCTTTCTGGAAATCGAAACTTCAGGACATTTTGAAAGGCAAAGAAAAAGATGAGAGAAAGAGCGAATGGAAATAGAGAAATTAATATGGAAGTAGAATGGAGTGCGAATAGATGAAGGAAATATGCAAACAAAGAATGAGGAATTTAAAAACAGCGAGTGTAAATGTTGATGGAATAAACGATGTAGAAATGGTATAAACAGAGAAAAGAGTGAGGAAAAACTATAAACTGTATGCTGGAACGTTGCGATACTAAAAGGGAAATTAGAAGATGAAGGATGTATAGATACAGAATACATAGAAATGTGTGATATAATAGGACTTATTAAAATATGAGTGGAAGGAGATAGATGGTATAAAGTAAGACTATTAACCGAGGATTAACCGAGATGAGGATGGATATAAATGGCGTATGCAAGAAGCTGGTGAGGAGCTTTTCAAGAACGCAAGAAATTGTATGGTAAAATAATAAGTATAATGATAGGTATTAAGCAAGTAGAGGGATAGAAAGAGAGAGAGAGAGAGAGAGGAAGAGAACAAGAGCGAAATGAATGAGAAAGAATGAAAAAGGCCATGCGGAAGAGTGCAGAGTTTGAGTGGAATGAAATGGTTTAAAATTACAGTTTATATGAATTAGAAGTGGTAAAAGGAAATGAAAGGGATGAGTAAATTAAACGATAATGACAATAAAAATGATTGTTCTTATGCCTTGTCGACGAATATTCCCTTTTTCTGGCCCCCGAGTTCTTCTGGCTTTTACCTTTTATAACTTAAGGAGTTATGGTCTACTAGGTTCTCGGCCATTTAGCTTTTTTGTTCTTCTGCTCTTCAGACGTTTTGTTTGGCCTTTTCACATTATCGGTATTTGGCCTTTTTGAATTTTGTCTTCTTTGGCATTTTGTACTTATTTGGTTTTATAGCCACTTAACGTTTTTGGGTTTCGCGCCTTTCGGTCCTTTGCTTTTTAAGCTTGTTCTGTCTCTCACATTTTTTAAACATTTGACTTTTGGTCATTTTTTTTGTTCGTGTTTCTATTTCATCTTTCGTTCTCAAAATTACTTTTGTGATTCTTAGAGAAATGGAAACAGAAGGAATGGGGCAATGATGGTATTATGTGCAATTAATTAGAGGTTTGGCTAGTGGGATAATAAATGGTGTCAATTTAATTTTATTTTCGTCGTACGCCGTATTTATTCCCATCCAGTTTTTTTTTGTTCAAACCACGCTCTCTCTCCTATTCTTCATGATCATCATCCCCTTCGTTTTTATCATGTCATGCCCTTTTGTCAACTTTAAGTTTTTTCTTTTGCTACAATTATCAAAGTGTGCTTTTGTTTTAAATTAAATCCCTTGCAATCGAACGTCTAAAACCCGGGGATTTAATTAATATCAAGAGCAGAAATACTGTCTCGATTTAAGAAACCCATGAGAGGTGATTGTTCTTCTAGCATATTGTTAAAACCTAAAGCAATTGCTATTTTAACATTCTTATGAGAATTATGAATTTGCACCGCTTTTCTTGGGGATTTAAAGCTAAAAGCCCCGACTAGGTACCGATCGGGAAATAGTACGCCGATCGCATTATTTCTAAATCTTCAACTGCAAATAACAATTTTGTGTCGGTACAATTTTTACAATTTAGTGGCCTTGAAGAGTCACAAAACACTAAATACTCTAAACACTAACAATGAATTGCTTATAACTGGATATCTAAACCAACAACTTATTTATGAAAATAAGTTTATTTACGCATTCAAAGACCATTTTGGAATGCACCTCTTTACCTCTGAGGAAGAGGTGCTATCATTCGGATGCAATCATTCGGTGTATATCAAATAGCTTTGTTAAACAATTCCTGTGTACATGCCAAGATTGCCATAGTTTGGATTTGGAATACAATTAGTGTGACATATCTTCTGTTCAAGTAGATCATTTAATCAATTGGATTCTAACCTGCAATTTATCTTGGCTCTCGGCTCTTGCTCCGTATATACTCTAGAGTATATCTGTAAACGAAACAAGACCATTCAGTAGAAGTAGATAGCTTCCATTGAAAATCAAAATATTCTGACATTTTGGCCTTTAGCGCTTGTGGCATCATATCATTTTCTGAACTTTTCCCTTTCTACTTTTTGCTGACCTATTGTAAATTTTCCATTTTCACCTTCCGAGCTTTTGTCTCTTGGAACTTCGCCCTCTTAGATTATTCTGCCAATTTGGTTTTCCGATCTGGGTTTTTGGCCGTTTCGTAGTTTGAGTTTCAGACTTTTTCGGATTTAACTCCTTTTGGCTTTTCCTTTCCTTTTTATCCTTACGCCTTCTATCATTTTGTCTTTTGATTTTTTCACCTTTCGAGCTTTTGGTCTCCTGAGCTTTTACTCTTTAAACTTTTTCTTGACATCTGTTCTTTGACTTCTAAGTTTTACTGGCTTCTGGCTTTCCGGCCATTTCCCATTATCTAAAATATTTTTGATTTTTGGCCTTTGGCAATGTGTCTTTTTCGATTTAATCTTGTACACTTATCCTTATGGAATTTTCGCATTCTGTTTGTAGTCTCCAATGCTCCCTCCCTTTAGGCTTGCCCCTCAAGTGTTTTGGCTTTCCGGCTTTCAGTCTTTTTTACATTTTGAAAGTTTGGGCTTCAAAATTTTGCCCCTTTGGCCGTTTCTGATTTCTTAATATTCTATCCTTTTTTTTCCATTTGTAGCTTCCGGGCTTCTGTTCTCTAAACCAATTGACGTTTTAGCTTTTTCTGTCACTCTGGCTTTCTAGATATTAGACCTTTCCACAGTTTGAGTTTCTGCTTTCTTTGGCATTTTTTCTACCCTTTTGGAAATGGAAGAAGTTGATAGGATTAGTTGGAAAAACAACGAAAAACGAAGAAATAATGACAGTAATTGAATATGGAAACAGAAAAATTAATATAAAAATGGAGTGGCGTGCGAATAGATGATGGAAGTGGAGAAGTCACAAATAGGAAATATGGAAATTGGGGGCGTTATTATATATTTAGAATAAAGGATATGAAATGGAGGAGAACAGAAAAGCTATTCAGTTCTTGGTCTCCTGGGCATTTGGATTTTGGAAGTGTTTTGCTTCTCTGACTTTCTGGCTTTTTAGCAACTCAAATGTTATTTGCAAGAAAAATGAAACAAAGATTGAAAAAGATAGATGCAGAAAATAACAAAGATAATAATAATGAGAAATT
>WYDF02320265.1:0-27946 GCA_009867245.2 Adranes taylori
TATATATATAACAATAAATACATTTAGTACTATACATTCCGTCTAAAAAATAATCGAACTTTAAAAAAATGTAAATAATATTCCCGCAGTGTTATGCTTCACTGATGTTTTGTGACAGTGTCGTGAAATTCCAATACAAACGTTTTATAAAAAGTAAGTTTATTGCAATTATGTTAATATATTACGAAGTATGGAAAAGAAAATAAAGTAGTGAATAACGTAAAATAGTAAAATTACAGTTAAATTTCGGGAATACGAATACGATGGAGAGAAAAAAATGAATATGGAATGATAACACAAAGAGATTGGACCGATAGCCAATGGTAGTAGGAAGAGAGTCAAGAAATGAAAAAGATAAGAGAGAAAGGTAGCCACAGAAATTAATATGGATATGAAGTGGCGTTAGAAATGAAAGGAGTAATGGGGAGCATGTACAAATAAAGGAAAGTGTGGAGGGAACAGAGGGAAAGAAAAAACTAATGGGACAAATGAGAATGTATCTAGGAAGATAATTATAGAATGGGGGAAAGTGTGGAGGAGGGAGAGGAGATGAATTAAATTTTCTGTTTTGGAATGTAGAGAGTAGAAGACATCGATTTTTACAGGCAAATACATAAAGGGGTTTCATAATATAGAGATGGCAGAGACGTAGATTTAAAAAGATAAATGGGAGTAAATTAAAGTGAATCTGTCTGTTAGGTACGTATAGAGAATGCAAGAAGCGGAGTAGAGCGAATACTAAAGAGAGTATGAGTTGAAGATGGAATATTAGAGAATATGAGTTGAAGATGGAAGAATGGGTATGTATGCAGGGAAGGGCGATAAGTATTGGGAAGAAGTTTGGTTGATTATGACCGTATAATATGTGAAAAATGAGTGTGGTGAATTTATGAGAAGAATGAGTGAATATATGGAATAGATTGGGGGCGAGATAGAATTTTTAGCACTAATGGAAGATTGGAATGTAAAAATAGGAGATAAAGGAGAACAGGATGGAGAGGAATGAAGGTCCAAAGGCAAGATTGTGAACTCGGATGGAAAAAAGTTATTGAAATGGGACTGTGAGTAATGGACGTATGACGGGAGATTTCGAAAAACATTGGATTGGATAAATCTCTATTTCAAGCAACTCAGCAAAAAAAAAAGAGTTCATAAAAGTCTAAACCAAAAAACCAAAATTTAGTTCAAAGAATTTTAAGTCATTTGATGTATTCTTCTAGATAAGAGTATCGAATGAAATATGAAATTATATTAATTAAAAATAAAAAATATGTCCAAAAATCCCGTTCGTTTAAGAGTTTGAATATTTTTAGGACAGTAGTTACAAAAATTATCTTACATTATTCGATTTATCTTCTCTCGTCATAGCTGTATTCGTGTTGATAACATTTCGCAATAATAACGCCAACTGTCGAATGAATACGAAAGCCAGTTGATATGTGATATTCGTGTCAATTAAAAGTAACTCGGCTAACGATAATCGCATAAAGCTGATAACCGAAATCGTCGATGGATTAACGAATCTATTTATTAACAAAAACATATTTCAATATAATGTTACGTACGAAACAGATGCAAAATATTATAGCAAAACCTTTCACAATAAATTAAATATTGCAACAGAAGTGCATTAGGATTTTGTAAAAAAAATTAAACCAAAAACCTCGTTTAGATGGATTCATAAACAAAAAAAATTAGGTAACATAAATGTACTTTTCTTATCCTTTTGCTAAAACACAAAGGGTTATTGTAAAGTGGAAAATAGACGATTAGTTAAATTTCGTTCTACTGTTTCCACTTTACGTACGTACTTTCAATATTCATAAGTCAAAATAGCTACATTCTAGGAAATGTTTGTTATTGAAGCATTATTATCTTACAAAGTAGTTGCTCAAATTTTAATTTTTTTTAACTTATTAATGTATGTCATATTAAAATAACTTCATCATTACTATGTAGATTAAACGGGAATAATTAATTCATTATAGTTATCCAGCGTAATCGTACATATTCTTGTATTGATTAGTCACGAGAATTCCTATATCAAACACAACAGATTGGTAGAATAAATCTGTTCATCTCCGATCGTGTGAGTTTCTTAGCGAAAGCTTAGTCGAGCCTAGGAGTGCTAGCTCTCGCTACGAGATGCTTTCGACGGGTAGTTAGTGTAGGAAAAACTGAGTAAGGGTCTCAACGTCCACTAGGTAATGAAACAGCGGTAGTTTAAGGCAGCGGTTTCCAACCTGGGAGGCGCAGACTATTGCCAGGAAAGGCGTCAAATTCTTTAATAAAAAAATATATTTTTATACTATAATATCATCTAAAAACAAATAACTCTTTTTTTGGGAGGCGCGGTAGGATAAAGGTCGAAAACGACTGGTTTTATGGGGAAGAAATTAGAAGGGAAACTTCTAGCAATTACCGACCAGCTTTAGGAAGGTAGCTTATGGAGGAAAGTGAATTAGGGGAAGCATCACCTATAAAAACAGTTTTTTTAGACCACAACAACTAATTGAATTTCTTAAAATTAAAAGTACACCTAAAGTGTAGTACATTGTTGTGATGTCTACTGCACAAATGTAAGTTGTTTATTATATAATTAATGTGTTAGTGAATAGTTTGAAAATCTTAAACAAATTAATTTCTGAATTTATTGTTACGAATTTTATTCTACGTTAAAACTTGATTGTCTTAATGTAACTTAATTACCAAATGATTTGCTTAAGCAAAGTGTGTAACTATTTACATTAAGAAATCAGTAGTCACTTCGATTCATAAAAAAGGGATCTCGTGATGATTTGACCAAATATAGACCAATATCTATTATGCTAATAGTTTCAAAAATATTCGAAAAAATGTTCGGGAACAACGTGTTTGCAAAACAACAATTTATAGTTCTGAAACCATAGAGACAATGTTAAAACTAGTGGAAATTGCAGTGAGAATTTTTCATAATAAAGGAGTTTGTGTGGGAGTGTTCTTAGATCTAACAAAAGCATTCGATTACGTATCAAATAATAATCAAACTAATTAAGTACAACGTCAAAAGTAAAAGAGTCAATTTGATAAAATCCTACTTATCGGACCGTAAACAGTGTGTGACGACGACACAACGATTCGGACAAAATCAGATCTGGTGTCGGTGACATGCAACAAAAACAGGTAGGCCATTAAATGTTCGACACGTATTTTTACCCTAAAAAAGGATTTACTGGAAATTCCAACTGCTGACACTACTAAATTTTTATGACTAATTCTAGATGACTCCCTATTATCGTCTTAACAAATCATTACTAGGCTCCAAATAGAACTTTAAATGCATCAAAAGGTAACTTTGAAGTAACATTAAATAAAGTTTATTTGGTGACGCTCTTTATGTAATTACATGTTTGTCCTCTCATTGGAGCAATCATTACATCTACAGATTTTACATATAAAAGGCGTAGCAATTTGATTTTTATGTCAAGGAAAATGGATTGCTCACAATGTGTTACATCGTTAGTAAATTCTTTTACGATAGAGCTATGTCAAGGAAGAGATTACTTAATCACGAAATCTTTAATAGACACAATAATACTTTAAAGTAGTTTCAACCGAACGTATAAGAAATGTAAGCGAATAATCGGTAAGTTTCAAGAAATCGTTGTAACATATTCATCTGTCAAGTGGAAGGACATAATTTTAAATCAGAAATCAACATGCGTACATAACTTAAACATTGGTTGCATGGTGTAGAACGCTGGTCTTATAAAGCAGCGTAATGATACTAAATGCATAACAATATGCATCTATCATGTACTCGGCTTTTTTAAGCAATTTTGAAATTCCTAAACATCAACATGCAGTTTTAATAATTAACACACTTAATTTTCAACAAAAGTTCTATTCTTTAAATAATACTATTCATACATATCTATTAAAAATTAGATTAGATATGCCAAGTTACAAGTTAGTCAAGCCCTGTTAGCTACATGTTAGCAAATCCATAACTTTACAGCATGATGCTATATTGGTGAGATATACCATTAAATAATAGTGTAACGGGAAAACTTTCATGCTAATTTCGATCTATATGTTAGCTTCTAACGATATTCAACACTCGGCCACCATTTCTTATGGTATCTGCTTATAAATAAAAGTAGAATACCTTAAAAGGGAACCATTTACAATTAATCGTGTCTAATTAGAATTATTCTTTAAACATAAAGATTTAATGTTTATCTGTGTGGGCCATGGAGAAAAACAATTTCGCTCTTCTATCTCTCATGAGGTCTAAGCAGCCCGATTAACGCGTTGCCAAGCACTGTGGACTCAAAATATAGAACTTAATTTCTGTGATTTGTCTACTTGTATTGATTATTAGTACATTGTAAATACATATTCGGATTAATAAATCATTGTTTTTGAATTTTCCATTGAACGACTAAGATGTAATAATTTTTATTGCGCGTAGTATTTACCTTGTATTAGCAATATATCCCGAATGTACAGCTGTTAACAAATGCTTCAATAACTGCTTGTGCCTGGTGACTAAACGTAATATACAAAGAAAGGCTACTACGCGTACATTATCTTCACTCGACGTTGCACCGGTCCATAATCGTACGAGACATTTAACTAATTCTACCAACTGTCTACGCGAAGCGCGTGCTTTCGCCTCCGTGGCTGTTAGTTCTTTGCGACCCTTCACATTCCCGATGGGTGGCATCAGTGGCGACATTTGATGTAAATGGCGCAATATCGCCAACAGAATGGAAGGAGAACTTACACTTCTTAAAAGCTATAAATCAATATAAAGAAAGTGTTTAAAAAATTTCTTAATATTATGTAACGTTTATGCTGTCCTCGGATTCTTAATAATTTTTAATTAAAAAGAAACAAAAAAGGAATATTTACCATCGTAATGTCATTAAAATATTTAGTCAGTTTATTGCTAAGCATGTGAAAATTATTTCTTTGATGCAAAGGAATTTTAGAACTTCCACCTTTCGCAAGAAAGTGTTTACACGCAGGCGCTAATTCCAAAATGCAAAGTTGTACAACACCGTTGAATATTGGTGAACCTGTAATTTAAAAAAAGTACTATATACAAAATTATTATAACATAGTTCCATAATAGGGCCAATCCCAACATGAAAAAGCACAAAAAATACACACATTTTTCAATAAGAAAACAATACTCAGAGTTTAGAATTGATCTAAATCCTGGTTGGATAGAACAGCTGGCGACCGAATGGCGAAATTGTTAAGTACAAAGTTTTGTACCCATAACTAGAATTATAAATGAGCAATGGATTTATAGGTTGCAAGCGCGCATGAAAGGAGTAGCAACCTCGTAAAGAAACCTAGATTCAAGTGGCTCGGTTGATAGTACCTAGTGAGGGCCCCCGTTGGCGAGTTACTGTGTGAAAACTGGGTCTAATGGAAATGTAGGATTTCCGACTTCTGGAGCGGAGACCCACTTAAATAGAGAGGAGTGAAGACACTAGTTCAGTAAGACTTTCAATCTAGGAAAAGAAAACCTTGACATCAAATTATCAAGCAGCGTCTGACCCAGGATGGCCGGCTGTGTAAAGCGATTGTCTGTGTTGGGACTCTTCTTTATGCGACTGTTTCTCTATAAATAATGCACTGATCCCAATTGGACCGGAAATCAGCAAAAGCAAAAAAGGAGAATCTCAATAAAAAGACTAGATAATTAAATTGCCAGAGGCGGATGAATTATATGGAGAAAAGTTTAAGCTACTCAATGGTGAACATTTATCGCATATCACCGACCTTTCAATAAAATACATAACATCGGTGAGCTTCCAAAAGAATGGTTTATATCTATCTTTCCTAAGAAAAATGTAAAAAAATATAAAGAACACTGAATAATAAACTCATAATAGGCGCCAAATTTGCCTGGCATCGTGGCGCAAATATACCTAGGCGCGGCCCTGACATCACATATGGTAAATATCTGTATTAAAAGGTAAAAATGTGTAAATTGAATGAGTGAAAATGTTATCATCCATAAAATATAATTGTGCTAAAAAGTCTATGCCACAAATAGAGAATAAATCAATTCATTTAATAATCAGTTTTCAAATAGAAAATGGTAAATAGCGATGAAATAATTTATTATATATTATTAGAAGACATGTGATTTTAAAATGAAAATTTATTTAATAAATGATTTTAAATTGTAGGCGTGTGGCCATAAATAGCACTTAAAATAACATTTTCTTACCTTTAACAACATATACACCGGATTTTTTAGTTTCATCCATTTCCGAAATTTCCAAAATAGCTGAATGAAAAACTTCTATTAATGTTTTAATCATAGAGATATTTGGAGTTTTTTTGATTTGATTCTGCCATTGTTTCAGCATAGTTAACGTTATCAAAGTTTTACCATGCACTCGACCTTGTTTGGCTTCATCCTCATAATCACTTTCATCACTCGGATTTTCGAGCTCCCCTGGTTGATGGAGATCATCTTCTTCATAATTTTCTGTTTGTGGAGTATCTGTCAAGAACTCAAGCAAGTTTTTATCATTTTCTTGTAAAAATGCATACAACTCTGGATCTGTGTATTTCAATTTATTTAAATCTTCCTGGTGTTCTCTCCCTTCTACCTCTAATCCCTTGCGTTTCTTCTTCTTTACACTTTGTGTTTCGTCTTTTTGAAAAAGTGATTGATCTTTTGAATCTGATTCAACACAACTCTCAGAAGTCTTTAACTTTTTTCTCTTTTTTACATTTTGGGTAGATTTTGGTTCAATTGAATTATTAGAACTTAATCCTTTCTTTTTCAATTTCAGTAGCTCATTCTTATTTAGTTCAGTTCTCTTATTAACTGATATTTCACAAGTACTGTTTAAAGCTTTATTCTTCTTTAATTGGAAGTTGTCTTTATTTATTTCCACTGGCAAATTTAAATTTAATAGAGTTGTTTTGCTTTTTTTCTTAAACTTCTTAGTCCTCATCTTATTGATAACATCCTGTTTTGGTTTAACTTTAATAGTTTTTACCATGTTGTTCAGATAATGCGAATTTTAGATATAACGTTAATAATAATTTTAAAAAAATCGGACAAATGCATGCTTTGTTTATAAGGTTAGAACAGGTTTGAAGTTTGAAGTATTCTCAACTCATAAGTTCTCTTCTTCTTCAAGTGTGTTTGCTTGGAATAACTTGTAATAAACATGTACTTTATTCTATAAGAAAGCGACAGTTGTTACAATTCTGATGTAAAAGAATAGCAGTTGAGAAGTTTTTATATAAATTATTATTCGTGTATATACTGAGAAAAAAAGATTTTATTATTCTTGTTATGGAATATATATATATATATATATATATATATAATGTATTATTTTTGTTACGTGCTCCATTATAAATATTTTATATATGTTAAAAAATATTTATATATGTCGTAAGCACTATTATATATCACTTACTTTGTGACTCTAGATGTGTCCATTACGTCATTACGAAGTGACTTTGTGTCGTAATGGACACATATCCGAAACTCGAGTCACAAAGTAAGTGATATATAATAGTGCTTACGACGTTTTTAACATATATAAAAAATATTTATATATTTATTTGTTTGAATAGTTGTTTGTCTTCAGGGTTATATCTCGCGTGGTAGGCATTTCAGTGTGCCAACGTTTCGCCAAAGTCACACCTGACATTCTCGAGGCTTAGAGAAAGTCTGAAAAAAAATAATAATTTAATTTTTTTTCACACTTTCTCTAAGCCTCGACAATGCAAGATGTAACTTTGGCGAAACGTTGGCATACTGAAATGCTTACCACGCGAGATATAATCCTGAAGACAAACAACTACTCATCAGATATATATATATATATATATATATAGAGAGAGAGAGAGAGAGAGAGAGAGAGATTTTGATAATACGGTTTCTTCTATTTGCGTGCAAAACATAACCGGTTTTCGTTGTTTAACTCTTTGGATTGATTAAATCTAACATAACTGAACTTTTATCATGCAGTTATGTTATTATAGAGTGTGAGCAAGGAGCTTTCCTTATAGTATTTACCTTATAAAGAGTGAGTTAGATAGAACGAGTCTTATGTTGTTGTTAGCGTATTGTATAAAGAGTGGTTCCAACTCATGCATTTTTGTTCATGCAATTTTGATGCACATGCATTTTTACAAGAAGTTGGTGCATTTGTGTTCACACTGATGCATGCATGCATGCAAGTTTAAACGTTTAGAATCAGTTTCAATTTTAATGCATGTTCCAAGCATTTCTAGTATAATATAGTAACTTGCTTTATTTTAACTAGATGTTGGTAGTATATAACACTGGCTGTCTCTGTTATGCTGTATGTCACCAATAACAGAGAAGCAGCACCGATCATAATATTTAATAACATTTGTTGGCTATCCATTTTTAAACAAATTTTGTAATAATAATTCTCTAATTTTCGAAATAAAATTTTGTTGTGGGTATTTTCTCAACACAACATGATCACCGATACAAGTGGCAGCAAAAAATGCATCAGTATGAACACACTTGCATGTGTGAATACACTTTCCTTGCGATGTTCGCTCGGCCACGGGATGTTATAACGGAGAGTTTTTTATTGGTCCCCGCTATTTAATAAAATAGCGTCGACAGTTTGCTAGTCGATATAGTTACAAAGTCCGTTATGATTATAACGATAAGAACATCGTTCATAACATAAACTTTGTCTTTGCGCGAACTTTATATTAAATGGCATAAATAAATATTCGTTCAATAAGAAAGAACATTTATATTTACTTAATTTATTGCTACGTATTCACTAACATTATTTTATTTTTCAAAAACTTTAAGGCCATCGCAAAAGTTATATATTACTAAAAGTGGATATCATCGAGAAGATATTGAATTTTTTTACAGATTCAGGATCCTGATGCAAAAGATGCGAGTTTTTCAGAATTGCTGACGATCTGAGAATGAATTGCGAAGTTGACATTCAATAAATAGTACAATTTTATGTTCAATTAATTAAAATAGTAATAGCGATAATGTCGGAAACAGATCCAAGAAATATTCTTGAAAAATTTTTTCGTTCCATGTTTTATGTCTTAGAAAAGCCTGTAATTTTCGTAAGAGGTACTAAATAGTTTCAAACTGACTTAACCTCATCGTTATGTCATCAATATAGTTTTTTTATTTTTTATATTTTTTTAGAAAAAATTGTAACACCCAATCAAAAAGTTTATCCATGGTATCATCAAAAATTACGTCGAGTACCTACAATAGATGAATGTGACATGGATGATCCCATATGCTATTTTGAAGCTGATGCACAATTCAAACGAGACAAGTACGCATTGTTAAAAAAACATTATTACATTAGTAGTGTTTAACATATGTTTTTCGTTTTTTTTTTTTTTTAGAAAAGTGGATAATGAAATATTAAATATATTGAGGAAACGATTCGAAGATTGTACCATATATGAAGCTCCAGATAATGTGGAGCGATGTACACATTTATGGGACCAATATAATGAAGCCACTACGAATTGGTTTATTAAATGTATGTAAACGTTTTATTGTTTATTATATTGCTTTTTTATTCATGATTTAATAAGTGATTTGTAAGATGTTCTAACATTAATGTAATTATGCAACTGGATGATGATATGCTATAAATTAAAGGCAATATGTATATTTAGATGGTGATCTTGGTGCTTATTACAATGTTCGTTCCGCTTTTATGAAACAGAAGCATCGTATGATATGGGAACGTCGTCATGGACCAGTAGGTAGCGGTAGAAGAACGGAAGAAACTGCTGAAGACTTAGAAGTGCATTGAAGTAATTATAGTAACATCAACTGCCACAATGTATGTAGTCTTGTATATAATATCGTAGAAAACACCTCGATTTTAAGTTTATTAAATTTTAAAAAAGATCGTTTCCTCTTTAATTAACCTCTTTTTGTTTTAATTTTATGCTTATTTTAAATGATTGATATTAAACTTTTTTGTTGATTTAATTTTTTTATTAGAATATATATATATATACTTATTCTCTTTTTTCTAATAGCCAATCAACGTGTGTCTCCTTGTCGAAATGTTCGACACTAAAAGTTTAAAACACGAGAATCTTAGTTCAATTCGTACAAAAAAGGTAAAACCGCTCAAATACATTTTAAATTGGAAGAAAAATTCTCAAAGTAAATTGTAATTCTGCTGTCAAATCTAGTCTCGTTCAACAATTGGCATTTACTAAAGGCGTAGTATGAAATATGTATGCAGTCATACGAAATAGTTGTATTTCGTTATTCTTTCTAGCTCTGTAGATTTGTTGAAAAAGTTTCTAAAAATATGAATTTTGGACCAAAATTAAATGTCGCTAGTGAATATAAAATTACATTCTACGATAAATTAATCTACATGTTTTGAATTTCCTTAACCTACTTTTAAATTTAAAAAATCAATGTGTTGTAAGTTCCTTACCTTCTACGAAATGATCGCAAAAGGTGAATCACACTAACGTACAACAATACATTAGATGACGAGAAAATACAACAAAAAATCTATGATCAAACAAAAGTACATAACTCTGAAGATGGTACAAAATAACTACCGAAACGTAAGTGTATTGTATTCAAACAATAAAAAGAATATATCATATTTTGTTAAAAAAAATTGATTATTCTAACCGTTTAAATCACTATTAAATCACAAGTTGTTTCTCAAATAAATTATAATTACGTCAAAACTAGTGTATTAAAAATCTGAAATTTACTTGCTGAAATATAAATCGTATAATAGGAAATTAATTTCCATCTAATCAAAATTAGGGTATTTCAAAAATAAAACAACAAATCAAGAGGATAAGATAAATATATTATGTCCAGTAAGTTCAAAGTAATTACTATTTATACGTTAAAACAAGTATTATTCTTTATGACCTTTTAGTTCGATTAAAAATGCTAGTAGGTCTACTGCCTTCTGACATTTTTAATGTGTTCGACCTTCCATGTTTCTCAACTAAACAATTATCTTCCATACAATCCTCTAGCTCTGAATCGGAATCAGAAATGCTCTCAGATACATCAATGATAGGTATTTTTGGTTCAATTATTATTACCGAATCATCTTCACTATCATTCGTCTTAAGTTCACAGATGCTTTCAAGGTTACTAAAATCTTCGCTTTTCACACTGATTCCATAATATTTAGTGCTGTGAGAATTGTCTGGAATATTTTTATCTAAACAATTGTCTACACAATTTTTATAATTTGTAATCCTTTCGACTTGATTGTAGTCTGATATATTGAATGGTCTTTTACGAATCATGCTTAATGTTTTCCTTAAAATATCATCTTTATTACTTTTAGACTTCTGTATTGTTTTCAGGTTTTTCTTTCCTGTATTCATATTGGGTTTACTCGTATTTTAGTCTAAAAAATATTTAAATTAACAGAATATATCAAACTTCAAAATCTAAAATGATTAATTTTCATATAAAAGCAGATTCTATATCTATTTCGTTCTGTAATATACACCATGTACGTATGTAATACGTGTAGGTATAGAAATATATATGATTCATGTTTTGAGAATTTTTTCACCTTTGCGAATTTTTTCAACGAATTGCAGTGTATTCAAATCACTGCAATTCGTTTATATGCAATTCAAAGAGGGCTCATATGGAACATTGACCACAAAAAGAAATTCTGCGTCGAATGACATTAGTCCTATGTTGTCAACTGTTATACAACACGACGTTGTCACGTTTAAGTTGAAGAAACTTTTCGATATATCTTAGAAAATATAAAAGATTGGACATTTGAATAAACTTTGTTGTATAGGCTACCTTAAGCCCCTTCGATTTTATTTGTAACATGTTTTTCTAAAATCACAATTTAACATATATAGAGGCTGTTTTTAGTTTTGTAAATTTTGCGGTCTATTTTCTCGAATACTCTCCTGTAATTTTTTTTAATTTCTTGTGTCTAAAGTTTCTTTAATATTCAAGCGAGATTAAAAAAACTTAGCACGCCGACAGATTTAGAACCTGTAAATTTACCTGGATCTTCGGTATCACCACATATTTTTCTCCAGAAGATTTAAGACCAACACCCAAGACTGAAAAACGAGTAGCTACACGACAAGGGCGAAAACCTGGCTGATCAGCCATTTGGTCAGATACTCCAAATAAGGAGAAATTATAAAAATGACTGAAAAATATATTTGAAGCTAAAACTAAGGCCAAAGCTAAAATCATTGATGCTAGTAGCAGTTCTGACGATGAAGATGAAACTTTCTGTTTAATTTGTAGCGAACCTTTTTCCAACTCTCGTTCAAAAGAAAAATGGTTGCAGTGCACCAGAGTTGCTTCAAATGGGCTCATGCAGAATGTACAGATAAAAGTCCCTATTCGTATGTCTCGTATGTTCAAGCAAACTTAATAGTCTTATTATCTAGGTCTATAAAAAACTATATTAGTGGAGTAGTTTGAGTTATTAAAATTAATAGCGCGATCAAAAAACCACACACAATAGGAGAACCACTCGTCAAACCTTGTTTGATGATAGCTATCGAAGAAGTTTTAGGGTTGGAACCCAAAGAGAAAAACTTCTATTGAACAACACGGTAAAAGCCCGAATTGAAATGATCTCAAATGACATCCAGGAGTAGTTTGTTTCGAAAATAAAACAATCGCCATATTTCGCTTTGCAATGTAATAAATATACAGACATTCCTAATTGCAGTGAGTTGCTCGTATTTATCCGCTTCTTAGACGACGATAACATTATTAAAGAGGAATTATTGATTTCGTGGTAACTGGAAACGACGGCAAAAGGTATTGATGTCATGAAATAATAGCGGAGTATTTTGAGAAACATAGCATTATGTGGGAAAAGCTCGTTGGTTTTTGTACGGATGGCGTTGCAGCCATATAGGATCACGCTCCGGTCTAGCAACATTAATAAAACATAAGAATCCATCTGCAATAAGAACTCATTGTATCATACATCGTGAGGTATTAACTTCCAAGACTTCTAAATTTAGAGAAAAACTAATAAAAAGTTGATTTGTAAAATCTAACATTTGAGAAATTTTCAATACCTTTGAGGTACGTGTTAGGCTTGGATATTTTTTCAAATTTTTTACCAGTCACTTATCATTAGAAAAGTAAAAAAAAAATAGGGGTGGGACTTATCGAAATAGAAAATTTTTCTTTTTTGCTATCCCTAGTACATACGTATGAGCATTGACGTTTTCAATACATTATTAAACTGAGATACCCCCAAAAATAGGGTTACCAACCGTACTCTTTAGAGAGTACATGTACTCTTTTTGGCAAGAAAACTTGTGTACTCTTGCTATATAAAATGTACATATACTCTTTTTGGCAAGTAAAATTATATACTCTTGCTATTGATATATAAAATATGTGTACAATTTTTTTAAAGAAATTACGCTTTTTGGGCTGGGCCGTGTTGATATCCCTACAAGAACTTATTCAAAAGCTTTAGAAAATTTTCATAATTCATCTTTCATGTTAGCTGCATGTACTATATACATATGATTGTATATGAAGGATAAAACCAGTTTAAAAATAAAATAACATTTATTAAAGTTTAATGCAATGGCTGTTTACATTTCACTTTAGAAATAAAGAAATTTAATTCTCAAGTTATAAATAATATAAATTGTATACTAATATTTCGCGTCTTCATTATAATAATAGACTTATCAGTTGGCCGAATTTAAAACAATGATACACACCAGTTTCGATGCATTTATTATACATCTTCCTCAGAGCAACAGTAATAAAATGTGTTTTGAATATTTTGTGCTGTCAGACTCAATTAACTTAAATGCATCAAAATTAGTAAGTTTTAATAATTAGGTGTGTAATTGTCCTAAATCTGGAGAATTTATAGTTTATTAACATAAATTATATTAAAAGTAAAGTATTCTTATAAATAAGATTGTATGAAATTGAACAAAATGATCGTCTGGTTGTTACATATCATAGTCCCATAATATAATAATTTTGCGGACTATTAGGAAAGAATAAAATGGCTGATTTATTCTTTCATTTCATCTCTGTTAATAACAACTACAATGAATATTAATTTACGATATACTTATAACAGATTATACTTTTTATAAATTAATTTTATGTTAGTTCAGAATTACATATATACAGTAATTTCTAAAGCAGATTGTATAAGCCAAAATAAGGGGTACCTTTTCATATACACAGTTTTTCGAAATCCCTCCAATTCTTTCACATTTTCCATTGTTCACGAGTATAGGGCTCGCTTCTATATTAAATCATATTTTTTAAATTCCAATTATTATTAACAAATCATTAGAAATCGATTTTCGAGATTATTCTGCGCAAAAAAAGGTAGTTACATTTGTAAGAAATTTAAGATAGAAAGACCTCTTGCAGTTGAAGTATTAAAAGCGGCTGTTGTCGGTCTTAATCATAGTATGGGAACATAGGGGAGGGGGGGGGATAAAATTTATAAGCCATTTAGCATAAACCATTTATTGAACTTTAAGCTTAAAGCAGTTATTCTAAAATCCCCGGAAGGTATTTTAAAAAATGGCTTCAATTTCTTTATAGCACTGGTTTCCAACCAGTGGTCCGCGGACCACCAGGGATGCGCTCGAACTTAATTCATGAAAATTTAGGAATAGTTACAATAATACATCACTCAGCCTACTGTTGCTTCTAGTAAAAGCTAGGGGAGTTAAATCGTTGTACTTGTTATGCTATGACTTTTTTTTAAGGAGAACTTAATTAAGGTCTGCGAAATAAAGTAATCAACTGGGTGTGGCGGCGTGTGAGGAACATACGGTGGCGGGAAAGCTTGAGTCGGGGGGGGGGGACACTCACAACTCACGACAGTTCGTATATACATGCATATGAGCGCTAGTCGTGTCGCACGCATTCAGTAGAGGACACCGGGGTTGGTTGTAACAGAGGCTTTTGCATTCGTCAATAGATGTCAGCCGCGTCACAATCATCTCAATAGAACGAGCATTAGTTCTTGTGTGTTCAATATGGTTGTGGCTTCGACCACGTGTGTATGGCTGATTTCTGTATTTAAAAGGTGTCTTAATAAATATTAGTGACTTCAAATATTGTTTTATAAAGTGACTATAGTAACAATTAGAACTTATATTGTGGTGTTAAAATACTAATTCAAGTATGCTTTTTCTCACTCAAATAAGGTTATTCAGCTATTTATTAAAATTTGGGCAGAGCTAAGAGGACAAAATAAAATGTGCTTTGGGGTTAGTTGTGACATTAGCATCGGGGTAACAACCTGCCCCATACGAAATACATAAATAATGCCTGTCTTATTAATTTATTTTAGAATTAATACTGAGGACATATAAACATTAAACCTATCCGGGAACAACACCTATGGATTAAATGGCAATCAGACCAGTCAGTAAACATTTCAAAGAATATAGCTATCTTGAATAAAGGAGATGACTCTTGAATATTAATTTTATAAAAAGTATATACAGTAGAACTTAATTAAAACGATGACAAATCTCGGCTTTACAATATATTTCGGAAAATTCGGAGAATATTAGGTAGATGTACCAACTAAGCCCCACATCATTATTCCTAATTTTAAATGTATGTAACTAAATTTATCTCTTATCTTATACTACTAGTGCTTACTACAACCTCATATTCTGTATAAGACCCACAGCATAACTTTATTGAATAAATAAAACAAATAGCAAGAAAATAGGATTCTAAAGCATGAAAATCCTCTTTAGAATCCTATTTGAATTGATGTAATAACTAAACTATAAATAACAGGAACATTGAACATTGTCATCAACACGTTATATTGAAATTAGTCCCTTCCTCGTCTAAATAAATATTTAAAGTTGCAATCGTTTGATGTCGCCACTGCGCTGAGTCAGGTGAAGAGCGGAGGGAACGCAAAGAGCGGTCCGAGAAGGAACAATAGCCCGCACCGCATATCTTACATATGGTCCTTCGAGCCGGATCTACCAGCAATAACTTTGCAAAGCTCGTGAAAAAAAGTATATATGAAAGGGTACCTTTATTTTTGTACGTAATATTAGCTCTAGACGTTACGGATAATTTTGGACCATGGACCAGGATAATATATATTTGTATGGAATGTACAGGTTAAAATTTGATATCACATTGATTTCGTTTGTAAAAACTTTTAATACGAATAATTTTATTTGTTATGCATTATTTTTAATAGTTAATTGTGTATTTGGTATAATCTTAATTTTGTTTAGTTATATATTTGGAAAGTACATGTATATAGAAGCAATGGTGTAACCGTTACAAATAAAAATAATAAATGTCTTATTATTGTTATGTATTTTCAGTTCGATTATGATTATGATTTTATACAAACTTTATTCTTAATAATTAATTTATATTGCTACCTAATACAGAATATTTGAAAATATTTTAGTTTAATATACATACATTATTATAATAGATAATATATTTAAACAGTCGCTGTATATACCCAATTCTTAATAGAATCCACTTTTCCAGAAAGTGAATTGTTAATTTCTAATACATAAACTTGTATCTATTGCCACGTACTGAAAATCTGAAGAGTTGACTTAAATATAATCTGAATGAAAGCAGGTTATCTTAGACACTAAATTATATTTTAATAAATTCAAATTGGAGTAAAAGTTCTCATACATACGAGAAAAACGTATTCATTCCTTTTCACAGTCGCACTATTCCACATTTCTAGTCTGGGGAGCAGTTTAGGCCGCCATTCTTGGATAATTTATAAAGGGATATTTCGGGAGCTTGCATAGATGATTCAATAATTAGATGGGCACAGAGTTAATACAGGATTCTTATAGTTCTAATTAAAAAGTTCCAAGTTAAATTATTTACATAAAATCAATGAATTACGATACAGGCACGTAAGATCTTTTTAAATATAGTGGGTTACCAAATTATTAGTTAACTAAAGTTTTTCCTATTATTTAATAGCCAACCGCTCTTAATGCGCTTGAAATTTATTTCAACCAACTTTATTTCTTGCTTTGATATTTTAATTCGAGTGAAATTGTATAGCGTTATCTGTCATTCTGCTGTGAGCTGTCAAACATCACATTTTGAGTCGTAAAAGTTCTTTTGAATTGTAAATATTGGTTTTAGTAGACCTTTTGGACCTAGAACTAAATTAAAACGAGGACAAATTTCCTCATTACACTCGCCACCGCTCCGGGAAAATTCGACCCCTAATTTTTTAGGGGTCGAATTATTTTAATTCGAGGGCGAATTTTCCCGCACTGGTGGCGAGTGTAACGAGGAAATTTGTCCTCGTTTTAATTTAGTTCTATGGTAGATAGTTTTGACCGCTTAATACTTGTAAGTCATTTAAATAATTCAGGATAGAATTTATGAAATGTTACTGTTACTTAAGTACTCAGGGAATATAATATAATTTAAAAGCGTGGAAATAATGCAATTAGTTACGTGCGGTAAATAAGTTTTACAATTAAAACGTAGAAATAATCATTTATCGTTGATTAAACTCTATTGTATCTAATTAAACATAGATCAAATTATTTTGCACACATCCAGGGCCACCGACCCATGCAACAAGACTGGTGAATGAGTTGTGTGACGCCTTTGTCATTGTATGTGTGAGTAAATAGACCTAATTGGCAATTAATCAATAATAAATTAAAGCGTACGTGCAATTCCATATAAGTATGAGTAAAGAAAGCATATCTGATTGGATTTATATTAATCATGGCTGTAGCAATTAGAAAAAGTAGGTGCAGGTTGATATATTAGGTGGATGGAACTTACCACACGAAGAGGTAAAGTAGTGAGAGATATCGATTGTAATCTTGGTAGGAAATTAGGTAGACAAAGAAATAAATAAAAGACACACTGGAAAAAAACAGTCGATAACAAGAAACAGTTGGTAAATAGTCGGACTAAGGTTGTAGGGCGAATCTCTGTCTCATGAATTAAATTATATTATAATTACTTCTAAAGAAAATCTTGATTAATTTATTGATAAAATAATTTTCAGTAGTTTGGTATGAAGAGTAGTGCCCAATATTCGATAAAAAATAATTAATTCTGTCGTGTTTAGTTCTTCCCATAAAATAAATCAAATTATGTCACAAGTCTATTTAGTTAAAATAAGTAGAAATGAATTAATAAGGTATCGATATGTAATTCTAAAATGAGTTAGTGATGGTAGGAACAACAACAACTGTAAGTAAAATAACTTATTTGGGAATTTATTTGACGAAACTCGGACGTCATGTTTATTAATCTATTTGCACGTAGTAATACAAATATTATTTTATTTTAATAACTAATTTCAATTATAAATTAACAAACAGTATTTTGATAAAATATATCTAATCTTTGTTTGTGATATTAATTATATTTTATTAAATTGAAATATTTTCTTTAATAAGCTTTAAATAGTTTCAGTAAGTCTAGGTATTCCTTGTCCGTCTCGAGGAAATACCCCCGCATCAGCACCCATTAAAATGGGTCGTGACAATTTGGTGGAAGCGCTGGGTAAGCAAGTTATCTTAGAATATAATTTATAGTCTAAGTTAACCCGCTTGCATTCAGATTATATTTAATTCAACTCTTTACATTTTCGGTATATGCCACTATTTAAAAAACTATAATTATGCATGGAAAAACAAATAAAATGTTCTACTTGTTTACAAGTTTACAATTTTGTTTACAAAAAATACACGAACAACTTTTCTTTTAGAACTGTTCGTATATTATGGCTGATTTGTACACAAAATTGGTGGCCATTAAAACGATTTCAAACATTATATGTATATTACTATATTACATTCTATCATTATTTACATATATTTTCAATTATCTCAATATAGATATTGCTAATCAAGTTGTTGTTGAACGAAGTTGATTAGAAATATCAACGGAAATAATTTTTTCACAAGGACGTGACATTTAAACACTACAATTAATATAAAGCGATGTTAAAGTTAATAACACTTCGGTGGAGCAGATTTCTATTAAACGTAATTTTCAATAACCGTTAAAACCGTATGAGTGACAGAGTTCAGGTGGGATATGTCATTACACGTCGTACCGGCATCGGATCAAGGAAATTGTGAACAATGTTATGTAGTATATCGCCGATACTTGTAGAAAATGAAAAAAGTCATAGATATTCCCCCAGAAAAGATTTTTTTATTCCGAGGACGAATTTTCCCGGAACGGTGTCGAGTATTTGGGATTTAGCTTTACACATGTAGTATTTGGGATTTTGCTTTACTGGACATCTTTTACGTTCTCTTTAAAAGAGTTTAACGTGCTGTTCAACTATATAGTTTTTGATAGCCCATACAAGCGTTCGATCCTTTCTATAGCTTATTCCTCGGATATTACCCTGAATAAGTCGTAGATGGAATTTAAAAATCTACTGCATCTATGGCAGCTTGGAAAATGTGTTAAACATTTAAAACAAAGAACTCACCGGACTAATAAGAAAAATAGAATTATTTAAACTAAAAACTTTTAAAATAAAATTAAACCGTGATAGAAATGATTCAATGAAATGCAAATAATACATATCTACATGTTTTGTAAATATTTTGATAGCAATAACATCTAGATGTGCGTATTAATTGATATTTTACGCTAGCAGTGCACGCTCGGTGAGACAATACGAGACCAAGCGAGCGCGAGAGAGTACTTGGTTGCCTCGTGACGTCTCGCCTCTACTTTGGAGCAGTCGGGTTAGTGTTATTGGTGATATCTAGCACGAGTCGAAAGAGTCTCCCAATAGTGTAAATGATGCACTCGCGAGACTTGCTCTGTAGTATTATAAAACGTGAGTTTAATTATTTTAGCTGCAGTAGCGCACATCACTATATTCTTCATCGCCAACGGCACGACTGTCTCGCGAAAGTCTATACGAGAAAACAAGCATAAATATTTCGCCGACACTTGTGAAAAGAGCCAAAGATAATCCTTCAGAAAAGAGTTTTTAAATTCGGGGGCGAATTTGCCCGGAGCGGTGGCGAGTGCAGTAAGGAAATTTGTCCTCGTTTTCATTTAGTTCTATGGTAGATAGTTTTGTACGCTTAATAGTTGTAAGTCATTTAAATAATTTAGGATGCAGTTTGTGAAATGGTTAGCTGCAGTAGCAGAGAGCACTATATTCTTCATTGCCAACTGCACGACTGTTTCGTGTAAGTCTACACGAGAGAACAAAAGAGCCAATCGAAGGTCTCGCCAGAGAGTGTATACACCACTCTCAGCCCTCGGGTCTTCTCGTGTTGGAAGGTCTCGCGCTCGCGTCACGCACTAGCGAGCGCGCACTGCGAGCATTAGACTTATTAAAAGTCTGTTTGAATGTACTTGCCAACTCATCAATAGAAATTTGTACACGTAAATAAAACATAATTACTTTTGTTTTCTTTATGTTTTACATTATAATAATTTGTAGAAGCTATGACTTTGAACTCTTAAGAAAGAATAAAACATCTAAATTAAATTAGCTACATTAAAATAAAAATAATATATTACAAAATTTATTGGGGTTGATAAGAGCTAAAACTAACTTTCCAGTGTAAATATCAGAAGTATAAAGCAGCATTTCTAAACTTTATTTTTCCAGTGTAAATATTATTGATGTGTCATTCCTTAAAGAATATCGTTCTTTGAGGAAACACGTCATTTGAAAAGAACTTATTTCCATTTAGGGCATATAATACATCGAGTCCATGAAATTATTTTTTATAAATTTGTTTTTTTCCACCATCTTTTGTTCGATAGTTCATTCAAAACTAACTTAATAATAAATGGAAAAAGGTTTCTACTTCGAACGCACTGGCTTAGTTTACTAATTTGATAGAAGCAGCAAGAGAATATTTCATTATACCATCCGCTTGCATAGCGCGTAAGATGCAAAGCGATTTTGATGCGATTTCAATTCTAATAAGTACCGTACCCTTTTCTAACAGAACGAGATGCATAAATGATAGACCGATTGCTAGGATAGTAATTATTGTTACTAAATTTATTATGCGACCCTTATACATACAAATAGTATGACTGGAACTGACCGAATTACGAATATTTTGAAATCTGAAAATTAGGCTTATCCTTGGATCGTTTTAATTCATAATTTAACTCCGCAAATAATCTAACTTATTTAATTTTATAATTTAACTTCGCACGTCCACTGCAAAGCGATGATGAGTTCGATTGTAATAAATACCGTACTGTTTTCTAATAGAACGAGATGCATAAATGAAGGTGCGATTGCTATGATAGTAATTATTGGTACTAAATTTCTTATGCAGTATGCATGGAACTGATGGAATTACGAATATTTTGAAATCTGAGAATTAGGCATGTCCTTGGATAGTTTTAATTAATAATTTAATTCCGCAAATAATCTAATTTATTTAATTTTATAATTTAACTTGGCACGTCCGATGCAAAGCGATTATGATTTCGATTGAAATAAATACCGTACTGTTTTCTAATAGAACGAGATGCATACATGAAGGAGCGATTGATATAATAGGAATTATTGGTACTAAATTTCTAATGCGACTCTTATACATACAAATGGTTATGAACGGAACTGACGGAATTACGAATATTTTGAAATCTGAGTATTTGGCTTGCCATGGATCGTTTTAATTAATAATTTAACTCCGCAAATGAGTTAAAGTGGAATTAGTGGAATGGATGTCCATAGCTCAAATAATTTTTTTACATTGTCGTTAAGACATGAAAATTTTGATCATGCAGGTGTTTAATCATGTCACATCTGCTTGAATAGGATCACTTTGGTTGATCGAAAATTGGTCTACTTCCACTACTAATAAAGTATACTTATATTTTGATTTGTATAGATAATATAAAGAATAAGTATAAAACATACAAATACATAATATATTTTCTAAAAGATTTTGTATAGATCCCATCATTAGATCGATTCTATTTTTATACAAATAGACGTATTAAATTTCTTTTTGCTACATTAAACACTCACACTTAATACATAAATATCTTTCTAAATTATCAGTTTCGTAAAAAGTTATATTTAAAGCTCAGGTAGTCTACACGAAAATAGTTTTGATAAAATTTATGCATGTACAATAAATATAAATTAATCACACTATAGGGCAAAATAAACAAAGATAATACTTTTTAATCGTTCACGGGCTCTACTTTTGATATGATTGATCCTACTCAAAATAGTCAGAAAAATAGAATGCGTTTACTGTTATTCGGCGGATTAACTTTGAACCGATTCTACAGGGTCCGAGGTACAGTGTCTCATCGCGCAGTAAAATATTTTGGATCCATATGTACTTATATATTCTGAAAAATAAATTGAAAACAGGAATCAAGGTAGCGTAAATGCTAAGGTCTTGGACTCTTGAGCTTAAAGTCTGGGTTCGAATACGAGATGCCTTTTTAACTTTTGTTTTGTTTTTAAAATAATTATTGGAAATTAATGAATTACCTTACACCCCTAATCCTAATCTTACGTTAAGGTTAAGTTAGAGTTATGTTAGATTGTGTCAGGTTAGTTTAGTTTAGCTTAGCCAAAGGATGTGTAATATGGCTTCCGAAAAGGAAGGTCGGCTATACAAGCGGTACATAAGATCGTACAAGCGGCCAGAAGGGAAAGGGCGAGGACCTTCAAGACAAGAAAGATTGTGGCATTGGTTACAGTGGACATAAAAATCGCCTTTAACACAGCACAGTGGCATAGAATTGTAGAAGAGCTAAAACAACGACTTATATCCCCATATCTAATCCAAATAATACAAAGCTACTTAGATTATAAATGGATCGAAGTAGAGAGGGATAGATTATCAAAATCACAGCGGGAGTACCACAAGGGTCTATTTAGGGGCCCGATCCTGTGGAACGTGCTATATAGCTTATTAAGAAGGAGGATGCCAGAGCGGGGTGCAGCTTATAGCGTATGCCGACGATCTGGCAGTGATGATAATCCGCAAAACCGGGATGGAAATCCAGAGGGCAGGGAACCAAGCGCTGCAGAGAGTAAATAACTGAATCAACGAAAACAAAGTGGAACAAGCGCTGAATTCTTAGCAGCGTAACAGACAGTATCATTTTGTATGGAGCAAACTTGTGGGAATCGGCGTTAAAGACTGGTGAATACAAGAATAATAAAGACCAGGTTCAAAGAAAAATGGCTATATGCATCTGTAGAGCATATGAAACTGTCTGGGTAGAAGTGGTGCGACTGTTAGAAAGAGTCTGATAGCTAAGGAGAGAGGTAGATATATGAAAAGGACGTGGCATGTAAAAAGCAGGCAAGTGAGGAAACATTGAAACAACGGCAGTCGAAATGGACAACTTATGAGCATGGAGAATAGACCAAAAGATTAATACCAGAAGTCCGCCCGTGCGTCCTTAGAGCGCATGGGGAGACAAGAATTGATACTCCATAACACACTCTTTTTGAATGTGAAAAATGGGAGCCAGAACGGGGGAACTATGTGAGCAAGTGAATCATGAAATGATTCCTGATACTATTGTCACGCTTATGCTTAACACAGAATGGCAGTGGGTATCAAAGTATATTACGTTAATAATGATACGAAAAAAAGAGAAGTGGTGAAGGCGCACAGAATGTAAGCAAAGGGTATTAAGCACGACAGAATGCTGACCACAAAGGTAGGCTACAAGATCCCTCCAAAGCCTTTGAAGTTATGCTAGCTCGGTTCAAGAGGTCATGGAAGTGCCAATAGAGTGTAAGCGGAATACCGGTGGGTTTATTGAGTTGGCAGCGTTCGCGCTTACCTCCTTGTCCTCGCCTACGGGAGGGATGAAGGAGAGAGGAAAAGCATGACGATGTAATTCTCATAGGTGGTTCAGCTTATATGAGCCGCTTCTGGTCACAGGTCACAGGTGTACAAAAAAAAGGTTAGTTTATTTTTATTCCGGGTTAGTTTATGTTAGGTTAGTGTCAGAAAAAATTTACCTACAAAAGCTAATTGATAGTTCATGTCAAATTGCATGGATCCAACATATTTTACTGCGATGAGACACTCGTGTCCAAGGAAAGTGCTGTTACCAGCTTCAAATTGATGTGTCTGTAAAATGACATTTCATTTTATTGACCAGCACGCAACAATATTATTTTCTAATGCGCATCATTTTCATTTCTTCCGGATCGCCACCGATCCGGTCGACAACAAGCAAAGAAATTGTGCGAAAAGAGAAGATCCAAATCAAACGAAATCCCTGACGCATTGCAACTCAAATGGCGAAAAACTACAAGTGCGTTCGACACATAATGAAAAATGAGGCCATACAAAATGCAAAGAGTTCAGCATCTTGACGAACGACAGCGTAAGCAGCGGCTAGAGAGAGCAAAGGAGCTGGTACGCTTGCATAATCTTGCCGAGTGTCCGAACATAATTTTTTCGTATGAAAAAACTTTCACCGTTCAATCGATAATAGACAAACAAAACGATCGCGTTTGGTTAAAGTGAAAGCAATAATTAGACCAGACCAGATCATGATATGGGCCGCAGTATCCGCCAAATATCGCTCTACTTTGGGTTTCGTAACGGAAATTGCAACAGAGTACCGAAAAGGTGTTGAAAGGTATATTGTTGCCTTGGGTGTGTGTACAATTCGGTTCGGAGCCGTTTACATTTCAACTATACTCAGTACCGGTTCATCGGGTCAAAGTGATGTAAGGTTTTTACAAGAAAATGTTGCACACTTCATTAATGACTCGCGAATACAATGGATTTCTCCGTCTCAAATATGTTACAGGCCAGCGTGTCGACAAAAAGGTATGAGAGCGTGGATGTGCTAAAAGGGGTTCTTCATAGAGAATGGACAAAGATTCCAGAACGGCACGTTTCTGCAGTGTGCAACTCATGCATTCTCAGACTGCAGCCCATAATCAAAGTAAAAGGAAGCCACATCGAATAATGATTGATTACATTCTAATATATATAATAATTTGTATGAATTTGGAATAAAAATTTCAAAAAATATAGAAGTCATGACGGTAACAGACCTTCCCTCGGTCCCTGTATGTTCCTGTACAACTCGCATCGGACACCGCTATAAAAATTGCTGAATAAATGAACATAACTTATGTAGGATTCCTGGAAGGAATTTTTCAAAAGATTTTCCACATACTCTGTCACCACCCTAGACCCCAACCGAATCACGTTGTTTCATCGGTGTGAATAAATTGTGTTCTGCTTGATGACTCCTAAAGGATTTATTTGAGTTCTGTCCTCAATAATTCCACACGAGTTAAATTAAGTTGAATATTTTAGTAAATTCAACAATGGCTGCTGTGTTAATTTTACTAATTTTACTAATCGATCATTTTATCACAACCTATGAATTGGACTCTTGAACATGTCAAAACTGTATTTATTTATGTGTTGTGTTAGTAATTCATTCACAAATTCAATCTTTAGAATATTAAAAAATTGTCTTGTGTCTGAAGTCTTTCCTGAATTTCTTCCGATCAAACAATATTCACGTTAAAGATTCTAATACTATACATTTTATGGTTATAACTAGTGATGTGTCGTTCCTTAAAAAAGGTGTTTTTTTATCACGGCATATGTTACGAACGCATTTTACCGCGACGTCATTTATTCTTAGTGCTTTTATATTTTACTTACATATTTAACGTTATACAGAGTGGATCAAAAGTTTTAGGTATATATAAATTGCATACATGTAAACAAACATATAACTAAGATATTATTTTTATTAGAAAAGAACAAAATTTTCGGAATGTTTAGGACAAAATTTACTGTTGGTTCTCTTTACAATAAAGTTTGTTTTGTATTATCATCGACGTCTCGATCCCTGTAAACGTCGACGATATTGTAAAACAAACTTTATTCTAAAGAAAACCAACAATAAATTTAGTCCAAAACATTCCGAAGATTTTGTTCATTTTTCTTAATCAGATTGAACGTGAACTTCATAACGATATTATTTTTATTCACCATTCGATATATACACAATATTTTGTACAACTAGTCCATTCTCTAGCAGAATGTAAAGTACCGGCACGCAATGAGATAGATTATCTGTATTACCGACATGGTGGAGATTTCTAGAATTTCCAACCGCCGCCATCTTGCATGTGTGGCGCCCTCACCGGTTACTCCGTAAATTATCAGCTCAACCTGCGCGCTACATATCTTGCACTGTGTAATACGTTTGGTCAATTTAATCGACCAACTGAGAATAATTTGTAATATTGTCGAAAAACCTATTTTTCATATCGCACCGACCTCCATACCGCGTCAGATGCAAAGTAATGATGATTCCAATAAATAGCATGCCGTTTTCTAATAGAACGAGATACATAAATGATCAAACGATTGCTATTGCTTTCATAAATTTGAAAATTAGTTGAATTTTAAAATGAATAGCGAATATTTGGAAATTATAAAATATTTATTTACGTACACCTTTTATAGAAGCAATTGTTTTGCTTCTCACTTAAAGTCATAGATTTATTGAGTTTTAGACGGAACTGAGAACCGTACTCTATCGCGATATCTTATTTGGAACGAAACGGTTCGTCGCGTTCCGATTGTGGAACCGGAAGTCTCATCACTAGTTATAACTTGTATGTGGCTATCTAATGGACATTTTTTCTGTGCCGCCAAAAGGTTAGTACAAATCAATTTTTACGATGGTTGGGAATATGGAAACATCAAGAAATTAATATTAGTTTAAATCCACACGCGTCCTGCTCTCGATAATTTTTAATAGAATGACTAACCTGAAACTGATTTTTATGTAAAATCTATAATTTGCTTCTTACAAATTTCTTATCTCTGACATTGATGTGAATTCATTTCGCAGTATATTAGTTAGGCCGTTTTATATCACTGTGAAATGAATTTTGTAATTTTTTATTCCTCTTCACTTCATACTTTCAATTTATCAACGACAATTTTATTGACAAATGTCACAGCATCTAAACCTACGTGTTTTAATCATTTCCAATACCATTTATTTTTGCTTTAAATTTTGGAAATAAATTTTATCAAAACCAGTTTTATTTACAATAAAACAATAATTTGATTTGCCTTAAAAAGCAATATATCACAATTGGATTATATATCTATGTATATTATTTATTTTAAAAATTGATTTGATTATCCAAAAGATACAAGTAGTCAAATATTGTTAATAAAGAGAAATTTATTTAAAATGTACTTATTTACATATAAAAAAAATTAAAGCGCCCTAAACTGAAAATGCCGACCTCTACTGAGGTGCTCGTGAGGTGACTTCTAGTGAGGTGCATAATTTTTAAACATAATAAACATTAAAATGTGTATTTGTTAACTTAGTGTAATTGTTTGCAACTCAAACCTCTGTGGGTGGTACATCATTTAGTACGCTTTGATATTCCATTCGAAAATGATTACTGCTTTCGGATGGTACGACACCATTGATTTGTGTTGTTCTACTCGTTGTTGTCATTATCGTTGTTGTGGGCGTTGTTGTTTGCATATCGCTCCATGGTGTTGTTAAAATAACCAATCTCTAAAAATTTTAAAACATCATTGTCAACATATAAATCCATGGCGGAGATGAGAGAGGATGATCAAGAGCAAACACTAATTTCACAACATTAAATAGAATTATTTTTATCTATTATTTGTGTAATCAGTTTGAGTCCCCATGAAATTAATGTGAATTCATTAATGACAATAACATTTGTTACGCTGTAATAATATCAATTTATAGGATCTCATTAAATGTAAAATATATAAAACTAGATGATAACCCATCGTAAAACGACTATCCATTGCCAGGTCATATGTTATTTACCCAAATGAGTTGGGTTATTTGCCCCTACCGGCGTTTTTCGTAATTCACACAGAGTAAAGTAGAAAATTA
>WYDF02320266.1:0-14466 GCA_009867245.2 Adranes taylori
TGTATCTATGTATCTATGTATCTATGTATCTATGTATCTATGTATCTATGTATCTATGTATATATGTATCTATGTATATATGTATCTATGTATCTATGTATCTATGTATCTATGTATCTATATCAAAACTTTACTTTATCTCAATTTTAACAAACTAAAACTCAAACTTTAACATTTTTTTATAATTATCAACGAAGAATTAAATTAAAAATCCTGTAGCATGTGCATACTTACGAAAAGTAAAAATAATTTTCTTCAAACATGGATAAAATTTCAGTCTAATATAGGAAATAGTCATAGTATTATTGTAAACAATAATATACAAAATAACAATTTGTTAACTTACCAACATTATATAATTTTTTTTAAATACACATTACACTCTAAACAATAAATATGAAGCACAATGAACTGTGTAATAGCTATCAAGCTCACAACATCGCATAAATGTTTATGATAATACAAATATGACAGTTGCGTGAGAATTTTACCACGGGAAGCAGTATATTGTACTATTGGTCATTTTGTACATGTGCTTTTGCAAAACAAAACCTCTTTTGGTGAGAGCATCAGCTGAACATCAACAGATCTATAGGCATGTGTCTAGGACAGGGTATTTAATTTGGATGTAACTCCTATTTTTCTAATTTCGTATCGTTTTCTGGAGTTTTTCTTATGTTACTATGGTTGCAAGTCTAGAGTAAGATTTTTAAACAATGACACGTATTTTTAAAGCTTTTAAATTGTTTCATTTCTTATTAAAATCTGTTTTATATATTTAAATGAATAGAGCAATCATTCTTAACAAGTTTGTTACCACTGTAATGTACACTTTATTGATTCGCGACCAAAACATTTACACCCCGACGACTATTTCATTATTGTAAGCAATATTAGTCAGCAAATTTGCTCCGATTCATGTTTGTTTAGCAAACTTTTGTCGGAATTTGCATTCAAGTGCGCGTACCGTAAGCAAAATATTATTTTATTGGCTTTACGTAGGCTTATTGTATGCAACGTACAAACAGAACAAATTTGATTAAGAGTAAATAGAATTGTTAGTGATGATTTTATAATAAAGTATATAACACTTGATTTAATTTAATTGGTACGTTTATATCAACTTAACATCACACTTTAATTACTATAAAATAGGATTATGACGAGGAATTCTCAGAAGATGTATAAATATTATTACAAGGGTTCATCAGCATTTTCTATATTAGAAGCATCATTGTCCCAATATTATGAAAGGCCGCGAGCCTGCTGCTTAACTCTCTAGCCAATTTAGGCAGCTTGTAGCCTTACCATTAATACTAATGAAAACTTTAAAACAATAAAAGATTGACTCCCTAAAAACTAAATGTATATTTATATATTAAAAACTAAGAACAACGTCATCAATATTCCCAACCCAACGCACACATATATTTTAAAATTTTTACCACTTTCACACAAGGGTGGCTCCCACCACACTCACTTAATTCCATTACAGTTCCTAATGTCTTAACACTAATCGTTTACAATTCTTCCATTTCACTTTCTTTACTCTTCGTAAAGACATTTTATTAGAAACGCTTTTTCAGTTCATCCTTGATAGAATCAAATTTTTTAAATAGAAATCGAGGTGGTAAGAGTCGGTCCAAAATGTATTTGGAGATGTATTATAAGCCTTGGTTTTATAACTCATTTATATGAATCTAGTCGACCTACCGGTAATTCGGTGCTTTAAAACGTTAGGCACAATATAAAACGTTTTGCTTCGGAATTATTTTACTCTAATTTTTTATTTAATTAACAGTTTTTAAGAATCCCTAATTTTTTATGATGAAGCAGTTAAATATGCTTGACTGATTCAGAGTATATGTGTAACATTTATCTCTTTTGGTATAAATGACTTACTGTCTGCTCATTCCTTGTAGATAGAATAGGTGTAAATATCGTATGGGACGTAAGTTCTGAGAAAAAATCAACAGGCTTAATCAGCGAATTAGTTAATTTTAGCTTTGATAACAACATTAAAACTAATCCACATGATGTTCTATTTCCCCATTTTTTCTAAAAATTCATGTCCGCAATTGTTCTTCGTTTTGAGCCTCCCAATCGTTGTCATAAACCTTAATACACAATAATGACCGAAACTCTTCTATTGGACGAGCTTGAGTAATATTTGGGGAGTTGTCTGCCCTTGGTACATAATTGATGTTATTTTGTTCTAGCCGTTCGCCAGTTATCCAGGCAAAATGGCATGAAGCGATATCAGGCCAAATGTTTATATACTCGTTTTGATGATGAATATTAATAAAATTTTTGCAGTTTCGGTAAACTTTGAGTATAAAGCGCAGCATCCGCAGCTTCTCCCCGAACTCGGCCAACAGGGGGCGTTGAAATTCTAGCTTCTGATATCGAGCACCATACTAAAACTTTATCAGCTAATTTCGCTTTCGGTTTGAATTTTACTTTGTTCGGACAGTTTTCAATATCAGAGGTGTAAAATCCATGGTTACCTTTCATTCCAGAATGATCTAGCGTGAAATATTTTTCGTCATTCATTATAATCCTCAAAAAATGTCTTCGTCTCAGAGCTCTGCAACATCTCTGTATTCTTTCGAGCTGTGTGCCTGAGTATATTGGAATACTTCCTTCTTTTTCGATATTTTACACTGTTATTCGACAAAACCCTCTGGACGGTCTTGTATGCGACCCCAAACCCAGCTTTCGACTAGAGATTTCAATTCTGTTTTGAGTGCTTTGTACCAGTCTATTAACTCTGTTTTGTGCCAAAACATGAGGTCTTCCAGTTTTTGGCAGATTAATACAAGGAATACCCTCTTCACATTCTTTTGTTGTCCTATATATCATTCCCTGGCTAAGGTTTTGATCTCTGAACAAATTAACAATTTCACGTTTGGGTAAACGTCCAACTAAACGATAGATCTTTGCGAATTTTCAGTTCGTACGACATTTTGGACGATTAATTAAATTAAACATAAATATAAATTTTTATCAATAAGCACAAAACATGTTGTCATTTTAGGTTGTCGCGGTTAGTGAATCAAACATCAGAATCGAGTAGAAATAATTTCAAGGCACTCTATTTCTCAAAAGTTAGGTCCCATACGTTGTACGTAGAAGTATAAAAAAAGACTCAACTACTCACCGCGCAAATTGCTTACAAATTCGAAAATTTGTATCACCACGACAGGAGTTAGTCACGTCAGATAAAGGCTTGCCGTTCGCATGGGAATTATTGAGCAACATCATATGATGTTTATAAGTTGGAACAAAGTTCCATTACGCGCTCCTTAATATGCGTAGTGTGTTCAACAAATCAAATAAAATAATGTTTAAATACATTGTTTCTAACAACAGGTGAAACATATGATTCCGAAATTAACTTCAAAATTATATTAACACGTGTTGAAAATTTCGTCAAAACACATGTGGTTTAGTTTAGAGTGAATTTTTAAAGTTAGTAAAGCGATCAGAAGCATGGAATAAAATCGAAAGAATTTCCGAGCGATCATTTTTTACAACTGTCGCAGAAGTTTATCGCAACAACAATATCTTGCCGAGTTGGTTGCTGTTTTTGGTAATGAAGCACCACATAAACCGACAATTTCTCGCTGGTAATCTGAATGCAAGCGTGGACGTACAAATTTCAGCGATGATCCTAGGCCATATCCAGCAAAATCAACTTTCATCAATGAAAACATTAATGTTGTGCGTAAAATGAATAATCAATTTACCTTACCGGGAGATCGAAAGTTCCTTGGGCATTTCTAAAATCTCAATCCAATAGATTTTACATGATGAGTTGGGCGTGAAAAAAATATTTTCTCTTTGAATCCCGCATCTGTTGACCGATGAACAAGTGACGGCTCATGTCAGTTGGTCCCAAAAAACTCTGAATCGTTTTTACAGAGGCCGTCCCAAAAATGTCTACAGTACCGTCACAGTATCGTGTATAGTATCGCCAAAAATGTGTACAGTATGGGGACAAGTCTTGGATTTATTCTTATGAGTCCGATAATAAACGACAGTTTAGTGTTTGGGTGTTTCAAGATGAGGAGGACCCAACCTAAGTCATCCTTTCCCGCAGTGTGTCGAAAAGATGGTCGTAACTTTTGTCTCAAAATTCGGACATGTGGCTACAATTCCCCTTACAAAATCCATGGACGGTAACTACTGATTGGTACATAACCGTTCGTTTACCAGAAATCATTTCTGAGCTGCGAAAACACAACGCACAGCGTCGGATAATCCATGACAATGCGAGTGCTGCACTGACAATGACAATGCGAGTGCAAACATCGAATTCCTTGATCATCCTCAGTACAGCCATGACTTAAGTCCCAACGATGGTTTTACATTTCATTCATCTGAAGATGCAGTCGATGTTTTTCAAATGACCATTTCGAGCCTATTGAAGAGTGGAATAAATGTTTTAAAAATTGATTTGAGTGAAAGCAAAAGTGCATCAACAATAGTGACAAGTATTTTGAAAAACAATAAAGGACTGAAATTTAAACTATTGCTTTTTGTTATATACAAAATTATAGAGACATCCCTCTAATTGACAAAAAATAATAACCAGCTTTATGTACCGTATTACGTAATCTAAAAATTTCCCAATTGCTTAATTTCTATAACTTTGTACCAATACGAGTCCTGCCATCTGAATATTTTAATTTACGTACTGATTAAATTACCAGAGATATTAGATAGAATAACAAATGCTACCATTAAGCATTATCGATTCTCTAGAGCAGAATGATGTAAAAGAGGACGCAAATTTTGTTCCATTGTGAATTTTGTTCAGCTGTCACGGATAATGATATTTTACGATAGGAATTAATTTTATAGGATTTTGTCCTAATGCGTCGACAGTTCGAGGATACGAAATGTTATTTGGGTTAGAACATATTTCTTTTACAAATTTGCATAATATTTGAAAATAGATATAGATATCTTTTTTGATGCGTATCTATCATATTATGAAAATAATTAGAAAACTATTTCTTAAATTAACTGATTTTTATAAACAGTAGGTTATGCTTAGCCACAAACCCCTTTATAATATTGAATTTGAAAAATCATTAAAGTTCTTTTGCAAGTAAAGAAACAAATTCTTTGCACAAATAAATTCAAAATGAAATAAACTAAACAATACAATAAGAAAATAGAAAAAGTAAATCAATTGATTCATCACGTTTTACTTATATTTTCTTTATTTATTTTTCGGTTATTTTTTTTTGTTATTATTTCATCCTCTCACTTTATTTATTTTCATTAAAATCTTCCTCATTACTCCGACCCGACACCCAAACCCCCTTGGACATACTCTTCAATTCTCAGCATTTCCTTCCTCTTGCTGATTCCATTCTATTCATTACACACATTCTATTTCACACATTCTTTTATCCAATTTTCTCATATTTCTTCTCTCTTATTACGAATCCTACAAAGGTACTTCAAATCCTAGCCTTGATCCAGCCTTAACTTCATTACCGACTCTCCGACTCTCCGATATTACCGACTCTCCACGCTTTGACATCTTAACTTTCCTATCATTCTTTTGTCCCCTAATGCAGCTCAGTCTTAAATACTAACTCAGGCCTTATCCATTTCCGCTCTTATCCATTTATAATTTTTATTACATGTATTAATTATTATTCTTTAATCTCTTACCTTCTCTTTTGGTTCCCCACATAATTCATTCTTTCTTTTATTTCATTAGTCATGTCCCTTCAATTCTTTATTACATCATACCATTTATTCAACGACCGTTTTATTTTTTTATATATATTTTTTTCTCATTAACTAATTGTTCCTACATACTCCATTTCTCACATTATTCAATCGTGTCAAATATACACTTTAATAATCTGTCACTCTAATCCATAAACACTATTATTTCTGTTTGTCTTTTTTTGGGCCCGTCTACCCAGCGTCATTATCTATAGAGTTAAAGCAATAAAATCTAACTTGTCCAAGATTTCTGCACTACCAATATTCTCTTCTGAATATTCTACTTTTACAGTTTCCAGCACATTGCCCGTCCTTCAGCTCTATGCTGTCCTGTTCTGCTCATAGGCAACGCATTCTTTCCATTGCACTCTTTGCTTTTTTAGCCACCATCATGACATGATTTTTGTATGTTATAGTTCCTCCAATATACATCCTAAGTATCTGTAGCCTTTTACCTCTTCTCCTTGTTTTCTAGCTAACTCAAAATTATCTTTTTTGCGATTACATCCTCCATTTTTACACACCATCACCTTTGTCTTTTCTATATTTAATTCTAACCTTTTTTTTCATGTACCCTTTTACTGTATCATATTCATAATTTCTTCACTCCTCTTTGCCATACAAATTATACCGGTTACGTAACTCAACCACCACATCTCTATGTACCCGGGTGGAGAATTGCTCTCTTCGATTATCTTTTTTTAATACTGTTTCCAAATCCTATTAATTTCAAACCAACCATCCAGATACATATTCTGAACTCTCCTTTGCTTTCGTTGATTCATACATTTCTCTTATTATCCATATTATTCTTCCAGATATACCAACCTAATCTATCTTCTCCCACAATATCTCTCTTGTTAATTTATTAATCGCGGACTGCAGGTTGAAAACAATAAATATAACACCTCTTTTTACCTATTTTCTATTATATATCTTAACGTCATTATGTTGTCTGTGGTGCTTGTATCTTTAACAAACCTTGTTTGTGTCTTTGATAGGAGATAGAAGTACTCTATCTACTATATCTCCTTTCCCAACTTTCTATTCATTTTTCTCGCAAACAATCAATATATCACATTTATTACGGACAGTCTCCTATAAGATTTCTAATCACCTCACTTATACACAGCAAAGAGTTTCCACACCATACCTCATTTATCCTCCTGGTTGATGTTTTTAATCCAATCTTATTTAAACAGCTTCATATTTAAATCGACTACCTGTCAGGGTCTACTGCAGTTTTATTTTCATCTTCAATATTTCCTTCATCACTTCTTTCACTCTTATGTCCTTAATGTTCCCTGTATTTACTCTATTTACAATCGATTATTTCTCGATCTATTTATTGTCTCATTCAATCCATCAGCCACTTCGGTCTTTCATTTTCATTCTCTTTTTCTTATTGTATCATACATCTGCTCTTTTCCTGTTCTAAGGACACACCGCCTTCTCTCTCAAATAATTCTGTAAATTGTTTAAAGTATTACAAAAATTCTAAGCATAATAATTGTTTATGAGTAAAACAAAATTGAGTAATACTAATTAAATAGTTCATATTAATTAAAATTAAATTGAAAATAAAATAAAGGAAGTGAAAATATATTTTGAAGTATTTTTATTTTTGTATGTTGAACGAATAATTGAAATGTACTAATTAGTTTAGGTGAATGGATCGGGCTATATTTACAATAACCAGCGAATACACCAATTCAATAATAAACATGTTCAGAAGACACTCGCCTGATAGTTTACATACATCTTAGCAATATACCTGAATTGAAGATTGGTTAGCAAATTTTTAATTCGATGTTACCATTTCTCTAAGATTTCGCTTAATTACGTGTTTTTAAATTTACAATCTGGCAAGTAGTAAAATCCTCCTTAATCAGGATCCATTTACCACTGTCTCTTTTTAACCCAGATATGCCCACCGTACTAAATGTAGTACACCTGAAACAAGATCATTCCTGTTCTTGTCGTGCATGTGCGAGTTCGTTTGCCCACACGAAGCAGTAACTAATGAGTTGTTATCGCGAGTGGATCTATATACGTCACGCAATTTTGTGTCGTGCCAATCAATAATAAAAGTTGAAAACTGCAAATAAAAAGAAAATTCTGTGCAGTGGTATGCAGTTCCAAAGGTGAGCTAATTACATAATAACATACTGTTTTAACTTTCCATTATGATATTAAACTAAATACTAGAGAGTCCTCCTTTTATACCAAATTATAAACCAAAATTATAAATTATAATTATAAACATACGTAATACAAGGAAATTACTTTTATTGTTAATATCTAATTTTTTTCTGTAAAAATTGCCGACCTATATGTAGAACATTGGGAATATTGGGTCTATATCTAAGTTTAACATTTCAGTGACTTGACTCTAATTGAAGTACTTGCGCTTATGCAAGATGCAGAATTTCAACGGGAAGTTAATTCTCTAACAATGTTTCCTCCAAACCACAGTTGTTGGAGCATAACAGATGAAGACTTCGGTGATGAGGTTGCCTATGATATCAATAATCTACCTGCGAGTCAATTACAAGCGCCCGTAGAGATAAATTTTAACCACTCTGCTGATGAGTATTCTTCTGATGACAATTTGCCGTTGTCCAACATCAAGGGGAAATTTGGACCATCAATTAAGATTATTGAATGAAAGCGGTCCCAGTCAAACAAGCGCAAGTTGTACCAGCGGACGAAAACAGATTTGGCCCTTTGTTTCCCCCAAGCGGAAATCAACAGGATACGCCAGATGACATTCTTGAAAATTCTGTCACCCTGTTTTCTAATTTTTTTGATGATGATTTGATTGAGCTAATCTGAACGGAAACTAACCGTTACATAAATAAAAAAAATGCTGAGACTCTTGTTGAGCACTCACAAATAAAATGTTTTATTGGAATATTGATATTGAGCGGCTATGTATAAGTTTCAAGGAGGAGAATGTACTGGGAGTACGAACAGGACTGGCATAATATTTTTGAGTCTGAAGCAATGTCAAGAAACAAGTTAGAGTTTATTCTAAGCCGCATGCATTTTGCTGATAATACGAAATTAGACAAAGACGACAAATTTGCAAGTACGTCCTCTCTTTGTCTTTCAGAATAACAAATTCCTCGAGCATGCTTTATACGAAGAAACCCATTCAGTCGGAGAATGTATGGTATCATATTTTGGGCATCACGAGTGTTATAAAACTAGAAAATCCAGCAACTATGACTAAAAATATAAGCGATTCTCTGTAGTTTAAGTTAAGAGTTGTTGTTGTGAACGAGAAGAGTAGCAGTAGAAATGTAAAATAAACGGATAGTTTTATTTCATAATTCGCAGTTAATTGATAACATTACAGTGAAGCAATTTCGGTATTTAACTTAAGCAATATTTGATCCTTCGAACTAGATAAGTGAAAGAAGCAGAAAACCGGTGAAAAATCAGTAAATAAATTAATTTGCAAACAGAAGTAAAATGGTAAGCATAAAAGGCTCACATTCATAAGCGGGCGGCCAACACATATATACACATATTGACAGTACAAAGCATATGGGGTACTAAAGTGCACGACACACACAACAGAACGCAGGGTGAAATTTATCACAGAAGAAACGCGCATGCGTAAACATACGCGGCCAAAACAAAATGCATATACATAGGGAGTGTCAACACACGTGCACACAGTCAGCACCATATCAAAATAGCAGAGGATGGGCAATTTAGCAACGCCGATAGCTTAAGTCAAGCATTGTTCACAGTAAAGGATTTGCTCATCCAAATATCAGAGTTGCGAAAAGGTAATATCATTCGTAAGGAACTGTTTATTAGTTAAAAATGAGTCTAAAGCATCTAAAATTAACAAAAACAACACAAGCAGGTGAGTCACCTTTCCTTATTTAAAACAAAGGCCATTAGTGTTTATACCATTAATCCCTTTAAGGATTTAATTTTATAAACACTAATGGCCTTTATTTAAAATTGAAGAAAGCATAGCTGAGTTAATAAAGAAAAGAGCGCAAATCAAATCGGTATTGACACGATTCAAAACCTCGATAACTTCGTTCTTACAGCTGATAATAAGCTTCAACTTCAGCTACGATTGGAAAAGGCGAAGGGCACCTTTGAGCAATACGATGTAATTCAAGGAAACATAGAAGAGTTAAAAGAAGATCAAGAAGACGATTGTGTTGTAATTGAAAATAATTATTTTCATGTGATAGCAAACGCACATAAGGTGGTGCAAGCGACAGATGTACAAGTGGAGCGCCCTATAGGGGGAGTATCAACATCAAATTAGATTGCCAACAATTAAATTGCAAGCGTTTAGTAGAAATATAACTGCGTGGTTAGCATTTAGGAATGCAGTCCTGTTAGTAATTCATAATAGTACAACACTATCAGATATTCAAAAATTTTAATATTTAAAGGGAACCTTACAAGGTGAAGCGGCTAATGTTATACAAGCATCCAACTAAACAGCAGGATGAACACTTTTAGGAAATCGCTACGAAAACAAAAAATTAATAATCTACAACCAGGTCAAGGATTTATTGAACGTACAATCGGTAGTAAAACAAAAACACAAGGCCTGATGAGAAATTGTAGACAATGTTCGAACTCATTTAAACTCGTTGGGAATCCTCAAGGAACTAGTGGACAAATGGGACACTTTGCTTGTAAACATTTTGTCAGATAAACTAGACTTTCTAACAAGAAGAGATTGGGAAGAGAGATATGTCAAGTAAAATGTCATATTTGGGAAATCGTTCATTAAACAAAGGGTATTAATACGCATGAACAATCATCCCACAGTCAGCGGAATTGGAAATCAGTTCAGACTAGTCATCTTTCAGTTCTTAATACATGTATCGTTTGTTAACAATCTCACAAGATATTTACAAACTACAACGCGGCACAATGTACCAGTACCAGCACCAGCAACTGTAGATTATGCAGCTAGCGGCATAATACCATTTTGCATTTCGAGAATGCTCCGCTACGAGTTAAGGACGCACAAAGAGAATTTAGTAATCAAACGGCTTTAACTAATTCGCTAACAACACCATGTAATAATTATTCTACTGTTCTGCTATCAACGGCAATTATTCACTTTGAAAATGAAAAGGGGCTTGTTATATTCTGGATCCCAGTCTAGTTTTATCACAAAGGCATTACCTTCGCATTAAACCAAGCGAGAATCATATTCCAGTAGTTGGAATCAGGGCAGACAGCTCAGTGATAAGCGCAACAACAAGGGTAACAATTCATTCAAGGTGGAATCACTATAAGCTGGCATTACATATTTTAGTAATTCCAAAGATTACACACAACATCCCAGGAATACATATGGATATAAATTTGGATATTCCGGATCAGATCAGACTATTGGAAACAGAATATATGAATTAATGCAAAAATTTATGCATTAATTGGAGTAGAATTATATCTAACCTTGTTAAGAATAAGACAAATTAAATTAGGCAAATCACATCCTACCTTACAGAACACAGTATTTGGATGGATTATTTCAGGGGTAACACAATTCACTAATAATTCAGCAACAATATCAATTTCATGTTTAGCAATGACTTCATTAGAAAAACAAATAGAGAGATTTTGGCATACAAAGGAAATACCATACATACGTTATATACCAAAGGAAGAAACGGAATTTTTAGCAATGACTTCACATAATTCATTAATAACTACAAACGAATAGAAGATGGGGGATTCATGGTAAAGCTTCCTACAAGGCAAGACTTTGAGCTTGGTGACTCATATAGCACCGGGCGTTTTAATCATGTGGAAAGGAAATGAAGTCAGGATGAAACTGTAAATGAACAATATGAAAATTTTATGGAGGAATACAATGTACTAAATCATATGAGTCTACCAGAATATATAGAGGAGGAAGAATTACCTTTTCCAGTATACTATCTACCACATCATGCGGCTATAAAGTTAAATAGTTTGACCACCAATGTCAAAATTGTGTTTGATGATAGTTGTAGAAGCGCTAATGATCGATCTCTTAGTGATAATCTTTTAACTGGATCAATAGTTTAAGATGAGTTGTTTAACATTTTTCTGAGATTCAGAACATATAATATGTAATAACAACCGATATAAAAATGATGTTCAGACAAATTTTAATACATCCAGACAACAGAAATTTATATCGAATTTTATGAAGACCTAACACCGAACAAACATTGGAAACATATACATTAAACACATTGACGTATGTAACAGCAAATGCACCTTACTTGGCAGCACGTTGTTTGCAACAAGTTGCAATTGAAGACGACAACAGGTTTCCACTCTCAAAGAATGTACTCGAAAGGGATTTTTTCATGAATGATCTATTAAGCGGAGCCAACACAATAGAACAGGCCATAGATTTGTAGAAGCAGTTGCAAAGCATTTCTTGAAACGGGAATATTTACCTTACGAAAATGGAGATCAAACAGCGTGGATATATTATCAAACATAGATAACGATCAACAGGAAAGCATGTTTGTTCTAGATAAGGAAATTTTATTAAAAACACTAGTCTTTTTCTGGAATTCTCAATCAGATTCCATACAATACAAAACAATTTTACAAAGGGATGACACCTACACAAAAAAAACTATCCTATCAAAAATTGCACAAAATTTTGATCCTTTTGGGTGGATTGGGCCTATAGTTGTAACTGTAAAAAGATGGATGCAGCGGCTTTGGCAATTAAACATTACATGGGATGAAGCTTTTCCAGAGGATTTATCAAGGGACTGGAAAACTTTTATTATTCAATATCTCTAATAAATGTTAGAAATTTCGAGAAATATTAATTTGAACATTATACTAGAACAGTTTGATATACACGGATTTTGTGATGTAAATTAATCAGCAATTGGAACCTGTCTATACGCTGTTAGTAGAGCTCAATCAAACTGTATCAATACACATTTAATTTGTGCTAAATCCAGATTTGCTCCTCTTACACAACTAACACTTCCTAGATTGGAACTAAATGGAGCAGTTTTGCTCTCGAAATGATTAGATAGCACTAAACGGGCATTAAGTCAAGAAATTCAAAATGTTTATCTATGGACGGAATCAACTATTGTCCTAGCATGAATCAAAACAGCACCACAAAAACTGAAAACATTGGTGCCCACCGAGTAGCAATTATTCAGCGCTTAACAGAAGAGCATAACTGGAACCATGTCAGCTCTGGGGACCACCCAGCGGACATTATATCCAGAGAGTTACCAGTCGATCAACTTGTGCAATGTGACTTATGGTGGCATGGCACAACCTGCTTAAAAACAGATATTTGGGTAGCAGAGTATTCACCGCAATAAGAAACCCAATTAGAGCACAAGGAAATGTTACATACAAAGTTGCACACTCAGGTGAAGTAATTGGAGGCTTTACAAAGGTATTCCTCAAAATTAAAAAGAATTGTGGCATATTGTTTTAGAGTCGGTGGGCGACTATGCAATTTAGACATATCAGTGGATCAGAAACATCGTTATGTTCTACTTAACACACACCATGTGACCACACTTATTATTGAAGCGGAACACAGGCGTTTATACATTGCGGTCAAGAGCAACTTTTATCATTTATCAGAACAAAATATTGCCAGATGCTGGCAGAAAAGCGATTAAACGACTTATTCACAATTGTATAACTTGCTGGAAGGTAAAACCAAGGCCAACTGAACACATCATGGGGAGTTTACCTACAGAAAGAATTAAAGGTTACACGAGACAGACACTTTTCTACATCTGCAGTTGATTATGCCGGTCCCATACTAATTCGAGAATCAAGGAGACGCGGTAGAATCAATACGACGAAGGGGTATATTGCAGTATTCGTTTGTTTTGTTACAAAGGCAGTTCACTTGGAACTAGTGACTGATTTAAGAACGCAATCCTTTCTAGCGGCATTAAGCATGTTTATAGCAAGAAGAAGCATCTGAAACTAATTATATTCCGATAATGGAAGCAATTTTATTGGTTCAAATAGGTATTTGCAAGAAATGCACCAATTTTTACAAACCAATGAACCACATATCACTCAAGAGTTTTCAAAAAATACATAGAATGGAGCTTCATACCATCAAAGACACCACAGGTGGCCTATGGGAAAGTTTAATTAAGTCCATTAAGCGACATCCACAAAAACGACAAATCAATCTATGCTAACATTTGAAGAATTGTATAGATTAATTACCCAAATAGAATCTATTTTAAACTCATGACCCCTTACAATTGCATCTCTATCTCCAGAGATCCTATGCCCTTAACACCTGCGTATTTCCTCATAGGTGATTCTCTTGTGGAACCTGCAGAGAGGTTATATTTGAATACACCAGACATGAGATTAAATAAATGGCAACATTTACAAAAACTGCGACAGCATTTTTGGAAACGTTGGACGACGGAGTACTTGTATATATTTCAGGTGCGTAAAAAATGGCAGTAAAATACACAGAACTTGTCAAAGGGTGTAATCGTCCTAATAGCGGAAGATAACTTAACATCACTGCAATGGTCAAATGGAAGAGTGGCTGAGCTGCATCCAGGATCAGATGGCACAATTCACGTAGCTCAGTTAATAAATCCAAGGGAATTTGCAAAACAGCTGTAAAAAACTGTGTGTTTTACCAATCAGTGACAATTAATTTTATCAAGATTTACCTGAATTGTTTACCTATAT
>WYDF02320277.1:0-14466 GCA_009867245.2 Adranes taylori
TACACATAAATATACATTGATTTATATATATATATATATATATATATATATATATATATATATATAGATAACTTATTCCAACTATGTAACGTTCAATATATATAAGATATCCTGTTACGGTACTCAATAATTGAACAAAGATATATCTAATAAAACAATGTGCATTACGTGTGTAATTATTGTATATTTTACAGATTGTACTTACATAAGTACATCTGTTTCCGTCTTTTACCAAAAGAAGTAGGTAATAACTAATAAGTGATTAAAATTTTATATATCGGCCAAATGCTGTTCATGTACGCAGAAGCAACGCATTGCAAAGCTGTTCAAAGACAGCTGCCACGTAGAACTGTATAAGCCGTTTGTAATTTTATAATAAACAAGGCTCATTACGTTTTAGGAATAATTAAGGAATTTTTAACATGAAAAATTAATTACGCACTTTAACAACTTATCATAATATTGTAACATCAATTCCCAATGGTTGCTACGTGATTTTGAATTTTTTTAAGTTTTTCAGCCTTCACCCACCCGTAAAATGTGCAAAACATTCTTAAGGTTGAAAAAAACGATGTAAGTACATTAGAAACATACTCGTGTTTGTCGCGAGTTTGACTTTTCGTTGTTACCTGCTCAGTAGGTGGGTTTTTTACAAGCTTAGTAGAGTGAATCGATAATACGATGTTGTAAGTTACGGTCGGGTTCCATCAAGAAGATTGAAGAAAAGAATGAGGCAAGGAGGAGGATGCTATATAGAAGAACAAGAACCAGGGAATATAGGAAGAAAAGAGAGTGTTATGCAAGTGTTAAAGACATAAAGAAAGGATTTCAACGTAGAGCAGTTTTTTGTAAAGACAAGGAAGGAAATCTGATTGGAGGTACAGAGCAGGTGTTAGACAGATATGAGTGGGGTATTTTAGTGAATTACTGAACATGGAATCCGGACACGAAGATGGGATGGAAGATGGACAGATGGAAGAGATGGGACAGGAATCTAGAGGAGAAGAAGAGGTGAATCCGGAATGAGTCAATGAACCTACATTGGAAGGAATTAAAGTTAGAATTAAGTCTCTTAAAAATAATGGAGAGGATAACATCACAACAGAAATGATAAAACATGGAAGCGGAAAACTAACAAGCTGGGTGTATCAGGTTATGGTAGAGATATGTCTAAAGGACAAAATGCCAGAGCAGTGGAATACAGCAATACGCTGCCCGATACATAAGATACATGACAAAGCAGACTGTGGAAATTATAGAGGAGTATAACATCGATGTTCACCAGCTGTGTAGTGTTTTCAAACAAGCATATGATGGTACCAAAGGATCAGTCATGGAAGGCAATAAAAGAAGGCAGCCGTACCTAGAAAATTGATAAGATTGGTGCAAATGATGTAAAATAAAAGTGGAGGGTACTTTATCAAAGACTTTTGAAGTTAACCAAGGATTGCGACATAGTGATGTACTCTACACCTTGTTGTTAAATATTGCTTAATGTTGTATAACATTGGTTAATATTGCTTTAAAGGGGGTAATGCGAAAGATACAAGCGAGTAATCCAGATGGAACATTGTTTAATCAAATGACCAATACCTTGCATATGCAGATAATATATGATTTGCTATCTAGGACGAAACAGGACTTGGAAGAGAAGCTGGGAAAACTAAAAATATATGGACCAAAGATGGGACTGACGATTAATCAGTCAAAAACCAAGTATATGTTAACATCCAGGAAAAAGTATAATGAAGTAGAGAAAAGTGTGAATTTGAATGAGCAAGAATATGAACGCTGCAATAGCTTTAAATTCTAGGGTCAATGGTAAAAACTGGAAACAACGATATGAGAGAAGAAATACATGCTAGGGTAGCTGTTGGTAGTAGGAGCTATTTTGCCTTAAACAAAGCGTTCAGAGCTAGGAATCTGAAGCTGACTGTTTATCATACAGCAGTGGGACTAATTGTGATGTATTGTTCAGAGACTTGGACTATGACACAAGGTGATGAGGAGTTGTTACGGCGATGGGAAAGGAAAATACTTAGAAAAGTCTATGGACCAGTGAACGAGGGTGGCTTATGGCGAATTAAAAATAATATTGAGATCAGAGAGCTGTATAACAAACCAGATATAGTAGCGGAAACAAAGAGTAGTAGGCTGCGATGATTGGGGCACGAAGAAAGGATGACGGTGAATAGGACGGGAAAGAAAGTCTTCAACGGGAAACTAGGAGGACCGCGTATGAGCGTGCAAGAACCAAATGGATGGCGAACGTGAAGGAGGATTTGAGAAGGATGGGAGTCAAAATATGGAGAACCAAAGGAATCAACAGAGAAGAGTGAGCGGAGATTGTCCAGGAAATCAAGTTATTCAAAATAATATTTTCTTCAATATCAAATTATTCTCAAGCAACTGTAGAAATAAAATCATTTTGAATCAAATCATATTCGCCCTATAGCAAAAACTTACAGCCTTATAGCAAAAACCGTTAAACTCTTTACCAAAAGTTATTAAAATGGGTTCAGTAAGACCTAAATATTATTAAATAAATGTGATCTACAATCATATCTTATCTCATATACCTACCTATGTACGAGGATCGTCTTTTAAGTATATGCAAACAACTACTAGATGGCTCTATTCTATTTTAGTAAAATAATATTTGTTATTATTAATATAGTAGCAGCTCAGAAATAAATCGAGTATATTGTTTACAATGAGCGTTTAAAATAGTAGGTAACCACTTAATTTGACAATAATTGACACAAATGCAAAGAATATTACAAGAATATGCTGCTCCGCATTGCATAGCAGATGCAGTGGAGCTCGAACGCAATGGAACGACTTTTCGGCACTTTTTTAAGAGGCGGAACGCGTTCTTGAACTTTTGGTAGCGTTTCTATATAAATTTTTCCGGTATTATTGCACCAAAGCTCTACATTTATCCAAATAAATGTTGTTTACCTAAAGCTGTTTCGAAACGGTTTAGGTTCTGTTCCGGCCCTTCATATTTTAGCAAATCATCACTGCATAGCATATAGCATGTACAACATATATAATGGTCGACTGAGGGACTTCAAAATGCGTACTATATCACATTGTAGCAGGAGACGAATTAGATATATTCGTATAAGCCGGAAATTAAGCAACAAGCAACTATTTGGGTGATCCAAGATAAGTGTTGAAACGAATGAAGAACAGAAAAAACTCCGGGGGAAGATGGAATAACAGGCGAAATGTTAAATATGGGACCTAAAACACTGAAGGATGCACAACTAGTCCTCATGAACAAATGCCTTACAGAACAACGGATACCAACACAATGGCGGAATGCTGAAGTCATCTTATTACTCAAAAAGCATAGAAAATTATCGGCCCATCAGGTTGCTATCAATCTTATATAAACTGCTGACAAAAATAGTCACAGATCGCATGAAAAATTAATGTGACTTCTACCAACGAGCTGAACAAGCGCGGTTCAGAAAAGGCTTTAGCACGATGGATCATTTCCAGGCCATACACATACTAATCGAGAAGACAATGGAATATAACATCCATTTATGCCAGTCTTTCGTCGACTATCCAAAGGCCTTTGAGTCAATTAAAACAAATGGCAGTATTGGCGGTAATAGTCAAGGCTCTCGATTGGAGTACTGATTCTCGATACTCTAATCTCATTCAGCACATCGACGAGAATCCTAGACTCCAAATCAAAATAGAAGATGATCTAATACAGAGAAGATATCAAACAAGAAAGGGGTAGGTCAAGGAGACACAATCTCTCCTAATTTTTTTACTCTGGCTCTATAGGACGTTTTCAAAGCTCTCAAATGGAAAGAAAAAGGGATAAACATAGACGGCATGTACCTGAGCCATATAAAAGGTTTGACGAAGATATAGTCCTCATAAATAGCAACCCCGAAGAGCTGAAGAACATGATCGAACAACTAGAGGAGGCCTCAATAAAGGTCGGCCTGAGGATGAACATGTAGAAGACGAAGATTTTGAGCTCTGACATAATCCAATATACGCTTAAACAAAAAACGTTGGAAGTGGTTGACCACTATATATACCTCGGCCATAATATCAAACTGGGGGAAGAAACCCAGACGGCAGAAGTAACTAGGAGAGTGCGATTTGCATGGGCGGCTTTCGGGAAACCTGGTTTTTTCCCTCAGGGATCGAACAATGCCCATTAACTTGGGGAGAAAGGTATTATAGTCATATGTGCTGCCGGTGGCAACTTACACTCTGGAAACTAAAACGCTCACACAAAATAGTACCAACTGACTTCGAGTGTTCCAGAGAGCGATGGAAAGAACTGGGAATTAGCATACGGGATCGAGTAGCAAAACATGTTTCGAAATCAAAATGTTTAAAACATGTATCGTATCTACATAATGAAAGATAAAAATGTGTAGCCATAGAAGTGGTTTTCCTGATCTCATCAAAGGTTTCAAAAACCATGTTTTTAAGATAGGTACCGTACTCAGAGAAGAAAAATTTAAAGAATTGGTTTAAACACATGCAAAATTTCACACACCGAAAGACAAAGCTTAATGGCGAATATTTTAAAATAAATAAAATGAAATGTATAAACATGTTTTTCTCATTGCTTTTATTATAAGAACTTAAAGGGTAAAGTTAAAATAGAATAAAGGAATAACGGTGCGATTATTTCGAATAGGTATGTGATATTTAAAATTTTCAATTTATTTCTTAGAGAATTAGAATAGGAAATGATTACTATGAGCAATGTTACTCTTTAGATGAGTATCTTTTATACATTAATAATTTATTTCAAGTTTTCAAATTTTGAGAATTTTTCTGAAAATTGAATTTAAATGTAGGTTCTTTTGTTAAAACACTTAAAAATTGAAAGTACATTATATGCTTACAAGAATACAAATTTGAAAGGTAGGTTGCATAAAATTATTAACTTTTGAAATATTTATTATGGCTTTATTCAGCTTCATTGTTAATACGTTGCCAGGCTCATTAAATCTTAACTTAAATGAATATTTAATTATATTTTGATGAGAGCAATTAATATATCATATTCTCAAGTATAATTTATCTTATTAAAAGTGCATTTGCCTATGTGAATATAACACGCTAATGATCTAGCAGGTGGGAGTTTACCTGTTCGTTTACATACATCTCTCTCATTCGTTCGTATAATTAATTTCTATGCATTTAATAAATAAAGATAGAACGCGTGTTGATTTTTGTTTGTTGACTAATATTTGGGTTGGGCTGCTTGAAATTTATTAACCTAAAACAGGGAGGTTTTGATATCAAATAATAGTGCAATAAATAGTGCCTTCAGTAAAAGCCTTAAAATATGTGAACGTCAAACGCATGTATTATATAAATAAATATTTTTAATATTGTGTTTTAAAAGTTTACAAATATGTTTGTTCGGTTAATTCTAGTATCTAGCATTTGCTTAGTTTTAATAGGGGTCTATGCACAATTTGAATGGCAAGCACGAGATGCATTTGACGAAGTTAAACTTAAAATGGATAAAGTAAATCTCGACAATTGTCCTATACAACATGTTGATGATCTTTATCTGCCCACTGATTCTGTATCCCATTTGCCTGATATCAAAGATGTAAATATAAATCCAGTATTTCCGAATAGAACAGCATTGCTTCATCTACATAATTTAGCTCTTAGCAGGTCATTTTTCTGGAGCTATATTTTACAAAGCAGGTAAAGAAAGTATATGGTAATATTAATAAATGCTTATAGTATTATTCATTTGGATTATGCTGCTAAAAGGAAAGGAGAAGAGTCTTTTGCTTTAAATTTTGTGGTTACAAGTTGGAATATGGAAACTTTCTCATATGAAGATTGAAGATAACGAAGTAGGAACGAATTTGTCTGTTTTCTTAGGAATTCAACATTTAATTAAGTTCAATTGCATATTTTCCTTCCAGATCAATTGTATTATGTGGGCCTCGTTTCCGTTCTATTTTTCTTCCATTGACTCCACGTCTCACGTCCTCCATAGAGCTTATGTAAAAGACTTAGCTTCACTTTCTCTTTCATAGAATCCAAAAATATAATATTGTAAAGAAGACCTTTTCTCTTATACATTTTTTTTTGTGAAATTTAGTTCTACCAAGAAAACATAGCTAACGCTGACAACTTTCAAAGCGAAGACTTTTTCTATGGAAGTCAAAAATATAAATACCTAGTAATTTTAATTTGATTTTAGATTTATTCGTCCAGCAATTAATGATACATATGATCCTGTAATGATGTATTATTCCAGATCAATTGTATTATCTGTGGGCCTCGTTTCCGTTCTATTTTTCTTCCATTGACTCCACGTCTCACGCCCTCCGTAGAGCTTATGTAAAAGACTTAGCTTCACTTTGTCTTTCATAGAATCCAAAAATATAATATTGTAAAGACCTTTTCTCTTCTACATTTTTTTTTGTGATATTTAGTTCTACCAAGAAAACATAGCTAACGCTGACAACTTTCAAAGCGAAGACTGTTTCTATGGAAGTCAAAAATATGGAATCATAAATAATACCTAGTAATTTTAATTTGATTTTAGATTTATTCGTCCAGCAATTAATGATACATATGATCCTGGAATGATGTATTATTTCTTATCAACGGTTGCGGATGTTTCGTCGAATCCATATATCAATGCTTCAGCAATATATTTTGCTCCAAATATGTCTTACTCTTCCTCGTACTTAGGTTTTTTTAATAAAACATTTCCACGATTTGCACCACGTACTTTTAGGTAAGTTATACATATAATATCTATTTTATTTTTGTTAGGAACTAGATTACACTTTATGTTTAATTCGTTGAATATAGTTTCTCGAAATATATATGGTTCAAGATTTTATTAATTTTATTTATTTATTAACGGGTAATCCGCTTGAAGTACTCGTATAAAATTTACATACATTGTGATTGAAGATTTACATTTTTAGTAATAAACACGATTATACAATATAAATAGAAATATAAACATAAATACAAATAAGGTATGATACAAACTTCGAATTTCCATGCATAGCCTATAAGTATGTGTTAATACTGAGACATTAATACATTATTGAATATTATTCATTAGGACCATGATATTAAATGATATCTATATTCGAAAGCAGTATACTGTTAAAATATTGAACTAACATTAATTTCGTTTGAGATTAAGTTTTAAAATTTTTCTAATGTGTAGAAATTATCTACCATATATTCATTGGCTACTCTTGTTAATCTGGATATAGAGTAATTATTTGCGTAGTTGGATCTGTGCAACGCACTGTTAAATAAAACATGTTTTCGTATATTAATGAAAGGAACTTTGAATTCTATAAGTATAAGCAAGTAGGAACAATTTATAGTTCCATTTACTAACTTGTGCAAAAATATTAAATCCGTTTTTATTCAACTGTATTGAAGTGATGGCATATTTATTGTACATCTAAATGCTCTATATTTATCTATTGAAGTTTCAGACATATTCTTATCTTTCATTTTGTAAGCTAAAGTTCTTAAAAATTTATTTTGAATAGATTCAACTTCATCATTATAACATTTGTAATGAGGTGACCACACCACAGAAGAAAACTCTAAAATGGGTCTGACTAGTGAGCTGCATGATAGTCTATACGTATTTGGTTCAAGATTCAAACTAAATCTAGTTATGAAACCCAACATTTTAGACCCTCTTGCAGATTTCTTGTAGATGATATGAAAATTATAATTTATTATCAAAGTAAACGCCCAGACCCTTAAAATCTTATCGACCTCTTTAATGTTTTGCTCGAGATATTGTATAATGGAGCAAAGCTTTACATTGATTTATAAAAGCAGATTACATTACATTTACTAGTGTTTAGTTATAACCAATTTAGTTTTCGCCAGTCATCCACCTGTTTAAGTATGATTGTAACATATTTATATCATTTAGATCTTTAATTTCCTTAAATATTATTAAGATCATCTGCAAAACACAAGGAATCTGAATGAATTATCTCCTTCTCTATATCGTTTATGAACAGTGAAAATAATAGTGGGCACAAGTGCGTACCCGGTGGTACGAAAATCAACCCAGAGTGGGTCGAAAATTCCTTAGACATATGCTGATCAATTTTTACACTTAATTTCCTATCTTTCAAGAATCTAACCACCCAATCGTGCAACTTCCCGGTTATTCCTAAAGCGTTCAACTTGGCTGCCAATAACTTGTGCTCTATTTTATCGAACGCCTTGCTGAAATCGGTGTAAATACTATGCACACAGGATTTATTTTTTCGAAGGTTTGTATTATCTTATTGAGATATGTTAATAAGTTTGTTAGACCTCCCTTTCTGAAATCCGTGTTGATTGTCTATTATTAGATGTTGATATTTAAACTGGATGGGCTTTTGCTACGAGTTCGTCTAATATCTTTGGAATTATCGAGCTCTTTGTTATACCCCGTATAGTTTTTAATATCTGATTGATCCCCTGCTTTATAAATCGGTGTTATGATTGCTATCTTGATTGGCTCAGTGAATGCGCACTGTTTGATGAAGTATTAAGGTAACTCATCAGGGCCACTTATCATGAAGAGCCTAGTGATAAAAGAGATTCAAGAATATCCTGATCCGAAACTTTAATATTAAAAGTATTACTTCATAAAAATATTACTTCATATCACCATAATTGTAGATCGGTACTGGACGATTATTTTTCTCAACAACTGATGAAAAAAAAAACTCCGGGTTCGAGTACCGGACGGGGTAAACAATTTTTCGAGACAGGTAATAAGAAATATTAATTTCATAATTTACTCTATTAAATAATGCCAGCGTGGAGATTTAACCACGAAACATCAAATATTCAATTAAACATGCGACCGCCAGTAAAGTGGAAAAGAAATTAATAAAAACATCCAGGAGGCTCCATCTACTCGATTACGAATGAATCGTTTGACTGTAGCAAACAGGTGGCCAAAACAAATCCTGATATATAAGTTGCCTGTCTTAATAGATACGGAAAACAAATACATATTAAAAATTATTTGTCTTCGTAGTGCGCGTTAGCTCTATTAGAAGAGCAATCGACCGGCAATCGAGAGGTCCTGGTTCGAGCCCCGGACGGGGTAAACAAATTTTCGAGGCACAAGTAATAAGAAATATTAATTTCATAATTTACTCTATAAAATAATGTTCTGGTTGGAACTTCTATGCAACTTAGTTCCATAGGGCTCAATTTAGAGCACTCTGCATGAATGCTTTTTTCACAACAATCACATTTAATTCTGTAGTCTATTTCCTTTAACTTTTAACCGCATTCTCCACAATCATTTGTTACCATTTAGGTTAGGTTTTATCGCGAACATTACTTTGTTTGATCACTGGTTTTGGAAATAAAACTTATGTTAGGCTTGTAATAAAGGTAATTTCGGTTTCTATGGTATTATTTTAATTATGTTGATTCTACATTTAACGTTATATTACTCACCCAAATTCTTTATGATATAACTTGTTAGTCTAGTTGAAGAACTAACGTTCTGTCCGCTTTACTTTAAGACTGCGGTTTGTGTTTTAGCAGCACTGTTTTAGACGCTCATTGGTTCATTGATTTCAAGGTCAAGTAATTGACGGTACTCCAAAATTTTAATTTGTTGGAACAAAAAGTTAAAATATATGAAACTTTTACTAAAACGCAAAGCGGGAAAATTCATGAGTTATTCCGTATCAATTCATCGGGTTTATGGTGTCCATAATCTGATATTTTTACTTAAATCGTAATTTCATATATCTGTTCAAGCCGAGGAAATCCTAGCTAAAGACATTCCAGTAACACAAAATATTTTTTGTTATATTACTTAAGTACATACTTATTCTGTTATACAGAAAATGACCTTTCAAAATTATTATAATGTCAGAACTTTAAAGTTTATTGAGAATTTTATGAAAAGAAGTTTTTTTTTAGATTTAGAGCAATGTAATGATGTAGGAAAATGATGTTAATTTCTCCTAGCTCGGAAGCTCGTCTGAAAAGTGATCAAATAAATTTAACTTAACTTTAGTAGAATTTTAAAAAAGTATTATTTTTTAAAAGACCATACTTCATAGAGTAAAACAGGGAGTTAATGTTTTTTGTGCTTTTTTGGTAAAATAAAAATTTAAAAAAGCCAAAAGAATCAATATTTAAAATTCAAATAAGAAGAAATGTAAATGGTAAAAATAAAAATTACTTATATTCAGAGCATACTAAGCAGGAAATCGGCATAGGTTCATGACTATCTGAGACTATGGTTGACAAATCTCCAAAATATTTGGTGAATTAATGCACAAAGACTTTTGTAATTTCAGTTTGATCTTTTTAGCTAAAACTACTGTCTGTTCTCGATTTTGCACTGGATACCATCATAAATTCCAATTTCTATTTTTAGCATTTGATTTAGGACTATTTAATAATTACTCCTATAATATTTAGGGCTGATGATTTCAACGATCCTATACATTTAGAACGGATTTCAACGTTAAATACTTTTATGGTTCAAGATTTAGGAGCCATTAAACCAGATACGAGCAATGATTATACTTCGGATTATTATCGAATTAACGAATGGTACAAACAATGGTTGCCCGACAATGTGGTTGGAAGACATGATACGAAGACAACCTATCAAGTTAAGATTAGGTATGTGGTAAAGTTAGAAATTCATTTTTTCGTCTAATAATTCTGATGTTGTGTTATTTTAAAATTAATAATGATTATGGTTTATTTTTTCTTCTAATAATAACAATTTAGTATCATTTTAGTATCAGTAATTTTATGCTGTAAGTTTCTAACTTGCTACGCTTAAATCACCTATTACAGACCAATGATCAAAATACTTTTTCGGTGTGTTTACGTTCATCTTATAGTTTTGAGTGTACTGATTACAAAAATAACATAAAAAATGCCATCGGCTAAGATTCATGACTATTTCTATCGTTCACATTTTAACATTGTATATACACAAATTCAGCTATTTCATTGTAACTAATTCTTCTTCTTATATTTGTTTACCTTCGGCGTTCTTACGACGTGAAATCCAAAAGACGAGATAAATTAGGGTGGCAGTGACAGCAAACGTCAGATTAATATCTTCTTACTCTCTTGATGCTTCTTCTTCTTCCCGCACAGCTACTTTCATTCTTGCTATCAACATGACCTCACATTTTTGCAGCTAGTGTTCAGTCATGGAGAGTCGTGGGTGTAAGAACTATTCTGACAGTTTTTGTTATATTTGTGGAGTATTTGTGATTAAAAACCACCAAAGGAACTGTTTTTCGTATATCGGAATTAAACTTGGTGATCACGGCAAGTCTTGGGCTCCGTGTAAACTATGTTATGTTTGTGAAGAAGACCTTAGAAAATGGTCAAAAAAGGAGAAAAAATCCTTTAGATTTGCTGTTTCAGTGATATGGAGGGAGGCAAAGAACCATTCAGATTGCTACTTTTGTAGTGTTAACATTTTAACATTGTATATATATACAAATTACTGTTTATTATAACTCAAAAAACAAAACAAAAATTCAGTACCCTAACCTACCATCTGCAATTAGATCAGTAGGCCATAGTCTGGATCTGCCTGTTTCTGAACCACCAGGGACTATTGAGAATGTTATTCTGGATATGTCAAGTGATGAATGTCTGTCTGATAAAGATGAACCAGCTGAAGATGAGTTTCAATGTCCCGTAAACATTATAGAATCTTAGTTGTTTACTTAAATCGAGCTAAATGATTTGGTCAGAGATTTGGACTTAACAAAGGAAAAAGCTGAAAAATAGAACAAATTACCGGAGACATTGCGAGAACCGAGTAATATCAACAGATTTGAAAACGAATTAAAAACAATTTATCGTACGAGGGAATTGGGTACCTCTTAGTGGTAGTATTATTGGTATCATAGTATCATGATGCATATAATACAACATATTGAGCAGCTTTTCGTAAATTCTTTTTTTACGTGTACATTTGTATGTTGTATTATCAATATTATATTTTATATTTATTATAGTATAAGATAGAAAAGTTTGCATTTTACTAAAATTATGTTGTTTGAATTAGATATGCGAATAATACGAATGAGACGTATTCATTTCATGGTCCACCCGGAGCGGATGAAATACCAGGTCCTGTAAAATGGTCACGTCCGTATTTCGATTGTGGAAGATCTAACAGATGGCTGGTGGCTGCTGTTGTACCAATAGCGGATATATATCCTAGGCATACAGGTTTTAGGCATATAGAATATCCTACGTGAGTTCAGTTCTAATTTTATCTATTAGTATAATTTCAGTTTAATATTCTCTAGTGAATTCAATGTATTCGGAAATATCTAGGATATATGCGTAAATATTGAAATAATATATTTTGCATGAATTCCAAATGATGTGACTATGGAATTGTGATATTTTTGCATAATGGTCAGAGAATGCCCGAGTGGTATTTTGTTGTAAGAGATCCTTCCTCTTGGACATTTTTTGCAAACATTTTGAGAACTTGGGACAACCTGTAGTGTACTTTTCAGTATTAACGACACGCTAATGCTCTAGTCATACAGTGGAAACATGTCTGCTAATTTAGAGTAAAAAAGGTGACAACCTTTTTTTGATTCCACTTTCTCCGAATAACTTTTGTTCGATTCATTCAATGCAACCTTACTATCGATTATTGCAATTTCGGGTTTATAGGGCTATAGATCACACGATACATTTGTCAAGAATCCACCGAAAACAAAGGTCATATAATGAAATGCTTGGGCAAAATAGTGTCTATTGTTTTCACACCAATCTTTAAAGTTGCCTGTGTACTTCTGAGAGGAATATGCACGTCCTCTTTACCATGTTGCGAACACCACAATTTTCTTTCTGTTAAGTGTCGTTTTTGGCTTAAGAGCTAGAAAATTGTTATCTACAAAGTTGAAATTCATTGTACCGACGCTTTGCCGTATCTCAAGATAACTTATTATCAAACAGTCGATGGATTTCCTGAAAATATGTCTTAGGCCACGCTTGAAATTGTAAAAAAATCACAACTAGATAATGTGCATTGCTCAATTCATTATTGACGTAAGTTATTGCTTTAAATTTCCCAGATTCTTGGCGTTTGCTGATGATATAAAAATATATTTATGCATCCAATCCGAAGTTGACAAAATCAACGTAAAATCCGATTTGGATGGATTTATGGAATGGCCCAAACTCAATAATTTGTCCTTTAACACGAATAAATGCTTTCATTCAAAGAAACATAATTCAGGACTGTTTCATTATAAAATCAACAATTCCGAGGTGGAAGTCTTGAAGGTAGTTAAAGAACTCGGTGTCTTATACGATGATAAATTATTATTTAGAGAAGACAACAGTTCTAAAAGCGAGAAAAGCGTTAGGTTTCATTTTTCGGAACTGTAATGACCTTAGCAATAACTCCATTAGGTCCTTATATTGTTGTTTAGTAAGATCTGTTCTTGAATATGCTAGCCTAGTTTGGTCACCCTTATATGATGCTTACAAAATTCAACTGGAGCGTATACAAAACATCTTTCTTTGTCATAGTGCTAGGAAACTAGACATTTCTTGCAATGATCATAATTATCACAGAATTCGGAGTATTGTGGGTCTACCAAGTTTTGAGAAGCGCCATACCATAATACTGGAGATGCTTGTTTTGCGTTTAAGTTGTTAAATCACTTGATCGATAGCAATAACTACCTGAGCAGTATTAACTGGAAAGTGCCTTGGAGACAGCTTAGGTCTGGAAATGAATTTCTTGTGGATTAACATTCGAGGAATTACGGCAGGCATTCACCCTTGACTGCTGAGTGTATGTTGAGGTTGTAATTATCTGTACTCTACAAAACCATTTAATATACAATAAATATGCATATTTCATCCCCGACAACATTCGAGTTCAGTACTTTTGTTTCTATATTCTTAGTATATCTTTACGTTGTATGTAATATTGTATCTATATTGTACTAATTGTCTATATGTATATATCTCTATGCATTGTTATTTTCTTGTAATGGGTCAATATTTCTGCGATCCATTTTGTCGTAAATTAAATAATTTGAATAGAAATTTGGTTACCACACATTTCATACATACACAAAATGTTGGTTAACATTTTTTTCCATTGGCCCAAAAGGGCACTAGGAATGGTAACTTGTCAAATGCCCAACTCTTTGATGTGTAAAGTTCTTCACGATCTTTGAAAACATTTATATAAATCATTAATTTATGTTTCCGACATAATATCTTCGCCAAAAATTTCAACATTTTACCACCTTACAGAACTTTATGCCATGTTTGATACAAAATTTATGCATAATGAGGATGTTCAAGAGTTGTGGACAATTTGATAATGAAACTCTAAGATTACCATAAGTGCTTCATTGTGTCCTGAGAGTACCTCAAAAATTATTGAATATTTTTAATGCT
>WYDF02320288.1:0-14466 GCA_009867245.2 Adranes taylori
GCAATATATATTACTTACTCGACTATTTGTTTGGTCAACTGGACTTGCTCGAAGTTCATATTTAAAAAGGTTTTATTCATACTTAAATTGCAGTTAAGAATCAGGTAGATAAGTGGGTCCTCTGACATAGCCATAAGCCGTAAACCCCAGCTCCCCTACACTCTATCCAAATAAAAAGAAAATTTAGAAGTAAATATAAAACGAAAAGCAAAAATTTGAAACTCACCAAATAATCATCTATATAAATGTTTTTGTGATGCGATCCATTGCGCGCAAGCCAAGTGGGCACCAATCCAGAAACACCATTCACGCTAATACCCGCTCCAACTCCACCTAGGCCACCTCCCACTATAGAACAGCAATCGTAGCTCTTGCTATCGCGTAATCCTAAACAACTTGTTGAAGCTGAGGAAGATAGGAGGTGGTGGGCTGAGCCTTTTATATTAAAAGAAAAACCACAAAATTCGTTTTAGAAGGAAATATTCATCTAATAGTATCCTAACGTAATCCATAATAATTATTTATGAGAGTATTTGTGGCAGCAAATAAGTTTGTGGCAGCAGTCATTATTGACTTAAATTCTATTGCACGAACTGGACAGACTTGGTTTTCGTGGAATGTCTCACAAACTAATGCCTAACTATATTGAGAACAGGACAATAAAAACATTAGTCCATGGAATATATAGCGATGAATAATTGATAACGAGACGAATTCCGGAAGGGTCAGTGCTAGGACCGATGCTCTATTTTTTTGTATATACTGAATATGGAGACAATAAAATTAATCTTAGAGCTAAATATACAATCTACGCCGCCGATATTAAACTAATCTATAGTCACAGAAACCCAGGATTTTTACAAAACGTTTGTTTGTTTTGCATTGAATCGTCTATTCTAAATTTATCGTTTACCCCTCTTGTACTAGTTTCGTTCGTACTACTAAAAATCTATCTGTATGTATGTATATAATTTTGAGGTGCTTTTACAAACTTAAGTATTTTCTTGCCAGCGAAATCAAGTAAAGAAAAGCAGACCAACAGACTTAACAGAACCGTTACGGTATTAGGATCGAACGTCTTCTCATCTGAATAAATAGTTTTCCTCCGCGGGCAAATTTATAGGCCATCGCGCTGACAGTAGGCTCTTTTTAATCAATTAAATACATTGATGTCGTTCATTTAGAACTCGATCATAGGGCCTCGCGCAAAAAAAAACTAATAACGCATAAATTCGGGATAGTTCACGAATGGGTGTGATACAAAAGAACCAACCTCCTCTATGCCCGCACCATTTCCTTAGTCCTTCTCAGAAGGAGCAAAAGAAGACAGCACCCGTTATGAAGGTAAGTGGCCTTACATTCCTTTTTTTTAAATTCTAGCCGCGGTTTATTGTTTCGCTCTGTTGTTTGAATTTTATTCAAGGGTTTTTGCTAATTTATTCGTCTCGCATATAGCTAACGGTATTTTGTCAAAGGTGTGCAGTAAATCCAGTCAAGTTTAGTTGGCCAAGACCAAAAAAAAAATGCTATCACTAGATTTTAGCAAGCAAACTTATCTTGAATGTACAAAAAAAAAATAATTCATGGAATTTAAACAAAAAAATAAACCGGAAATGCAGTTAAAGCTAAAGATTGATAATGGGAACTTAGAACGAAAAGCGCAAATTAAATACTTATGACTAACTGTTGACCGGGAATTATCCTGAAATTATCACTTGCATTAAGGCGATGTGGCAAGTTCCCAAAAAAGCCAGCGTAAATTATACTTACTACGTACATAATGCCACATAACATAGATGAGTGTAATTTCGAGTCAAATAACAAAGAAAAATCTCAACACAATCCATAGGCTATTAAATAAATCTTTAAAAACTGTCTACAACCTCCCATACGAAACAAAACTACAAAATTATATGACTGTACTAGCTAGCCCTGTAATAATAACCGTCAGATGCGATAACTAATTTATGAACTGTATAAATATAACACTTAACCCTTTAGTAGAAATAGGTTTGATCTGCTATTGCAAGCAATTGATCAAACTTTCTGATTGTGTAGTATCCAATGATATTTCCAACGAGAAGGAAAGAAAGGAAGACAGGAAAATTGTTCGCACTAATGTTTACCCATTGTAAACCACTAATTTCTACTATCAGCTTATTCAAAATGAGAGAGTTCACCAATGATGTACCAACTATGCCTGAATCACGCCAATATAACTGACTGTGACGTTATTTGTAAGCGACAAAATAAAAATTGATGATTATTGATCTTGCAATATAGGCAACCCAATCTATATGGATGCATATTTGCAATCCAAAGGTTGAAATATTTGACAGAGCGATTATCTCATGAAAATTGAAACGATAATTAATCTAACCTAAATCGAAACTATAACTACCTAACCTAAACAATAACATTACAAGAAAGCTCAATATAAATGAAATAATATTTTATGAAAACGTGAAGTTCATCCATCAAATAAATAGAATGAAATCAAATATAACCTAACATTAAAACACAACAGCGAAGTGCACCAATATTTGCTCAGAAATGCACGTAGCATTCTTTTTGATAATTTCTTGATGTAGTATCTACTTTGATAATATATGAACTAACAGGGTAAACATACTTTCAAAGTGATGAAAGGCTATAATAGCTTCCCCCACTGCGTAAAAGGAACAAAAACATTTGAACAGTTCAAGAAAATCGCCAGAAACTATATTGTCAAAAACTGGGCCCAAGAACACCGTAAGCACTCAGCACATGAGCACATCATCAAAAACCGTAAGCACTGATAGCTTATTACAATTTGGTACAAAATATTCTTTTCACCAATCTACTTTAGTCTTATTCATACTATACATTTGTATTGTTCTTACTGTACCTTCCTTTTATAGGACTCACTATTAGTTTCAAGATTAGTTAGCTTTAATTAATATTAAGCATCACTTTTAATAATATTGGATTAGTTTTAAGAAATATAAACTAGAGCAAAGACACTCATACCAACCAAGCGCGCCTGCGCAAGGCTTTGTGGGTTCTCATTGCAAAGCATATTTAATTATATAACATATATAGTGTACTTTGTACTTTTGATATGTTATAATTATTGCCAATTAATAAATAAAATTATTTCTGTGCCAGTAATGGTCTAGTCATCGGTGGCACAATCTTTCCTCATAAAGAAAGTCACAAAGTATCATGGGTATTACGAGATCGTCGCACCCAGAACCAGATTGACCATCTGGCCATCAACAGAAGGTGAAGAAGTCTCTATAAGATGTGAGAAATCGCAGAGTGACAGATATGGACAGTGACCAACATATTATGCGTGCATAAAGATTGATGCCAAGAGAAAGCGTTTTGAAAATCAAAAGAAGAGATTTGATATTGGAAAGCTGAAGAGCAAGAACAGCAGGAAAGAATATGCACTGGAAATAGGAAACCGGTTAAAGAGCCTTAGGGTGGATGATGAAAGTGATATAGAAGAACACGAGTTAAAGGTGAAAACAACCTTCACAGACAGAGCTGAACGAAAGCTTGGCTTTAAAAACTCAAGAAAGGAGTGGATGTCGAAAGCAACTTGAGACCATATTGAACAGTAGCAAAACCGTCTCCAGAACAGAATATAAATATAAAACAAGCAGGTGAAAAAGAATGCTAATACTGATCGCAGTAAACGGAGTTCAGAATTGACCAAGAAGGCAGAGAAATCGGTAGACACTGGAAACATGAAGGAACTGTATTATGTCACAAGAACCCTCTCCAAGAAGAAATTCAACCGCAGAAAACCGGTGAAAAATAAACAAGGAGACCTCCTCACCAACGACGAAGCACAGCTTGCAAGGTGGCGAGAACACTTTATCAAGGTGCTCAATAGAGAAAGTGAGGAAGAGGCCAAAGAAGAGGAAGAAATTGTACAGAAAAGAGGAGTATGAAATAGTAACAAACTCGGACCCACCCTCCAAGGAGGAGATCAAGGCAACGATCCAGCAGCTGCAAAATGGAAAGGCTCCTGCAGCAGATAATATTTCACTAGAGCTCCTGTCAACTGACCGCCACTGATCTTCTGTACCCTCTCCGCAAGAAAATTGGGAACAAAGAAAACTTGCCACAGGAATGGAGAGAGAAATTATCCAAAAAAAAAGGGGACACTACTAACTGTCATAACTGCATTGAAAGCATACAACAATCAATTCCAAGTAAAGTGCTGACGCAGGTGATACTCAACAGAATCAAAGCACAAGTGGAATCACAAATAAGGAAGGAGCAAGCAGGGTTTAGAAGTCATCGTTCTTGTACCGACCAATTTAATACGCTTGCGAAAAAGGAAACGTGGAATACCAAATACATCATGGATAAGGTCTGTAGATGAAGAGGCAAAGAAGGAAGGAAAGACTTTTGCAGAGCTGAAGGTCCTCGCTAGAAATAGAGTGCGCTGCAGAAACTTCGTCGAAACCCTATGGTCTGGATAAGAGCGAAAGGAATTAAGTAAGTAATAAATAAAAAAAAAAATGATACAACTCACCCGTATGTGAATGTAATGCTGGATGTTGGCTGGCCATTGCAGCTAAATTAATTTCACTGTGCGCCGCCACATGATGCGCCTTACTCGTATAGACACTACGACTGCGCGGACGCTGTAACGGTCCACATAAATTCGATGGTGGGCCGAGTAGAAGTGCCGGAGGTGGAGGTGTTGCTTCTCGCCGACCATTCAAACGTTCGCCCGGCGATGATGGTTTGATGCTGCGTGTTTGCTGGTTCAATAGTGAGAGATTCGTTTGGCTGTCGACGAATGAGACAGCTTTTGTACCCATTTTGTTACACATAAGTAAACAGAAATATTAGTTTTACACATATTTCTACATAAATAAAGTTAATCAAGCAATCAAATTAGATAACATTTATTAAGATAATAATTCATACACAACAAGAATACATATAATCATAAAATTCCTAAAATAATAAAACAACCTGTCACTAAATTTAAACTTCATTTCAATAGATCAAAGCTATGCAGGACAAAAGAAACTTTCCTCGTCTTCTAACTTCCCATTTACGTAAGCATAGTCTCCAATACAGAAAGCCATTACAAGGGACAAAAGATCCTATAATTCATAAGATGAAAAATTACTGTAGAAAAGAATGAAATCACGGAGATCATCCAGAACTTCTACTAAAGACTATACAATCAGTCAATTCCACCGACACAAGAAAATGTAATTCTGGTACTATTGAACAAGTGTCTTCAGAAAAGCGAAATCCCGGACACATGGCAAAACGCCGAGGTCATCCTGATCTTCAAGAAAAGCGACCGCGCAAACATGGAAAACAAATTATAACCAAGCGGCTTACCTAGAAATTGGACTTTTACTAGCCTGTCGAACAAGCTGGATTTAGGAAAGGATTCAGCACGACTGATCACATACAAACACTGCGCACATTGATTGAGAACATTAAACACGCTACGTTACGAGTCATGATGGAGGAGGACTGGATGACAGGAAAGGTCAAAATCAAGAGAATTGTCCGCCAGGACGACACCATTGACACTGGGGGACGTATTCAAAAACATGTCCTGGGAGTGAAAAGGTATTAATGTCAACGGAAATCGCCTTAACCACCTCTACTTTGCTGATAATATCTGCAAAGTGGCTGAAACACTTTGCTGAAGTAATGCTGCACTAATTAAAAGAAGTCCCCCAAGCAGTAGATCTGAAAATGAACCTACAAAAAACAAAAATTATGAGCCCGAACGACATAGAGGTTGTTATGGACAATCACAGACTCGGAAGAGTGGAGTATTATATATATATATATATATATATATATATATATATAGGGCACAATATCAAAATGGGGAAGGACAACCAATCAGCAGAGATCACGAGACGTATCGGCTTGACTTGGACAGCTTTGAGCAGACCCAATTACATCCTCCGAGAACAAAAGGTTCCCATAAACCTCAAGAGAAAGGTATAACACGTGTGTGTTGCCTACCAATTAGGGATAGAGCGAGCAATGTTGGGTATCAATTTGAGGGACCGAATTCGGAACGAGGAAATCAGAAGGAGTACGGCAGTCATAGATGTAGTGGAACGAGTGGCAAGATTGAAATGGCAGTGGGCGGGTCACGTGGCGATAGATAATCTTAAATGGACCAAGACCTTAATGACCATGGAAGTTAAAAAAAAGCACAGGCCGACCACAGACAATATGGCATGAGGACATCCAGTGCCACGCGGAGAAAAACTGAATATTGACTGCACAGGAGAGAAAGTGAAAACAAATGGAAGAGGCCTATGTCCAGGAGTGGATGCTTACAGGCTAAAGAAGAAGAAATACCCTCCAATTATCCATAATATGTCTTTACTCTTTCGTCCACACCACACCCACATATTCTCTTATACATAGATCCCATGGTTGCCACAAATTCTGCACATTTTCTCCATCTCATCTATCCAGTAACTATTACCCCCTTCCTTCGCTCCCACATCTACATATGGTAATCATTCTCTTCTTACTCATACTTAACCTTGCATTCAACAGTTATTATTTGGATTACCTCTAGTAAAACAAGGCAGTAAATGAATGTGAAGACCTTTTTCTGCTCTTAGTTTTTAGAAAAGATACCAGTACCTCGTATCGCAAGATCTACTTTGGATTCAGCTGAGAGATAAATGTATGTAGGTAAATATATTATTGAAATTTGACACGAAAATATGAACAGTGAAAAGCATAGATACATCTTCATAAATACTATGAGCCATGAAATGAGCCAATAAAGAAAAGAGAAGATTATAAAGACATATAACATGTGGTTGACGTTGAAGAACGCCATAAAGGTAACCGCTGAAACCATGGTAGGATTTAAAGAACAGGAGAGGAGAGCAGCATGGTTTGATGAAGACTGCCAAATAGCTCTAGATCGAAGAAATGAACTAAGAAAGAAGGGAAAAGTATCAAGCTTTGACGGTGGCGAGAGCAGCTGCAGTACACTTGTGGAGGAGAAAGAAGAGGGAGTACGAAGCAAATAAGGTGGCGGAAATTGATTAAAAGACAGAAAGAAGGGAAATATGCGAAATGTACTCAATAATTTATGAGGAACAAACAAGTTTCCAGATGAGGAACACATGATCAGAGAGGTAATGAGAGACCTTGTCATTTACCCTAGTAAAGTCGTTGACGTTTGGGCTGACTACTTCGAGAAACTACTGAACAAGCCCAGTGAGGGTGGCATTACTAGGGGAACACGAGCAGCAGAGGACGTTAATGGTGTAGATTTACCAGTAGTGGGGCCGAGTTTAGGAGAGGCAGAACAACTACTGATCAAATTTTCACAATCAGGAGCACCCTCGAAAATGCTATGAATTTAACACCACCACAGTCACTCATAGAATAAAAGCAAGTTTATGAGTGTAGATAGACCATATTTGTAGACGCTCGCTCTGTTGGGTGTGCCGTAAAAGTTGATTGCGCTTATCAGAATGACACTAGTGAATTCAGGATGTCAAGTTACGATAGCTGGCAGTGTCCAGGAAGTTCGGTATTCCAAGAAACCTAAGGCAAGGGGGTAAGGGGATGCCTTCTCATGGATCCACTTCAACCTCACTCTGGAGCGTATTGTAAGGAAGATTGGAGTGAACCCCGGAGAAACTCTGCTCAACCGCTCTGTGTGCAGTGTCTGGCGTATGCCGATGACGTGGACCTATTCGCTAGAAGGGAGAGAGAACTTAGAGAAGCTGGAGGAAGACTCTAAAAACGCAGGACTTCAGATCAACATGAGCAAAACAAAATATATGGTAATGTCCCGAACGGTGCCGTAAGCAGTGACACCACTCACCATTGGGGATCACCAGTTTGAAAGGATACCTACCTACTATTAAGTATCTTGGCTCCGTTGTCACTGAAAACAATAACACGCAGTTTGAAATAAGAGAGCGCATCACAGCGGGAAACAAAGTATATTTCAGTCTACAGAAGCTTCTAAAATCTCCCTTACTGTCGTGCCAAAGCAAAAAGAGGATTTATAGAACGGTCATAAGGCCTGTAGTAATAATGGAAGTGAAACGTGGGTGCTGACCGCAAATGATTAGATGATTCTGAATATATGGGAGCGGAAAATCCTACGACGTGTATATGGTCCGGCGTGCGATGGAAGTATATGGTGTATCAGAAAAAAGAACGAGATGTATGAACTCTACCGGGATCCTACGTTGGTGACTGAAGTAAAAACAGCGCGGCTTCGATGGCTGGGACAATTCCAACGAATGCCAGAAGACCGGGCGACGCGGAAAGTGTTCACGTAACAATCGGAAGGCCGAAGATTGGTGGGCAGGCCCAAAAAGCGCTAGTTAAAAGACGTGGAGATGGACCTGCAACACATGCTCGTTAGAGGTTGGTGACGGTGAGCGATGGACCGAGATGCGTGACGGGGCGTTTTAGAGGAGGCTCGAGTTCTTGATGCGCTGTAACGCCATTAGGTAAAGGTATCATGACACATAGCGAACGCAACGGCCGATCGGTGAACGTCGCTAAAAGAAAATTCATGATTTATTCCGAAAACACCTAAACAAGCAGTTCTTCGAATAAAAACCAACATCGTCAAAGAGCTTACATCTTTCAAATACCTACAAGCACTTGTAAATCAACTGTGACCCTGGCAAAAAAAATGATGGCAAGAATCGAACAGGCCAGAACATTTACTAGCTACCTCAATCTGTAAGTCCATGTCCGAATGCTATGTTGTTACATATTTCCTATTCTCTATGACTGTGAGAGCTGGACACTTGGTCCTCTCCTCAAAGCGCGTATCGAAGTCTTTGGAAATGTATCTATACAGAAGAGAGGTACGCATCTCCTGGACCGAAAGAAAACTAACGTCAATGTCCTCCAGATGGTGCTACAAAAGAAGGATCTCATCTCTAACTAATCGACAAATATAATTATAAATACGTCCCTCGTGTGCGAAGGGCCTTATAAGAATCAATGGTTTCGTAATGTTAGCACTTTTGATCCGAATTTTGAAAAGACTTTATGCATAACTAATTAAACTTACCTTTTCGGTAATAAACTTTATCACGTCCTTTATCCATCACCACCAAAAAAAATGTACAATTAACAAACACGTATAGCGTCAATTGTATGTCGTATTTAATATCAAATAATATTTCACTTTAATACTTCGACTAAATACACTAAAAATGAATAAATACAGGCATAAATAAATTATTCCCGATTATTAAAAGATTAATTTATGATGTTTATTCTCTACTATTTTAAAAAATTACGCGCTTTCATAAATATTTAAATGACATTTCGAGTTTTACATTTAAATAATTTTTGTTTTTTCATTCATTTCAAGGATTATCTGATTTTGTAGTTTTAGTAGCTCTAAAAAAAATCACTTCATTTTAATATTTATTTATGGCAATATCAATCATACGGGCAAGCCAAGTTTGTTAAATATAAGTCCATTGCCTATTCAAAACTGTAAGACAGCTTTGAAGAAGCAACTACGGTCCAGAGCTTTTAATTAAATGAACTCACAATTTATGTTAAACACTAATAAAGAAATGAAACGATCAATCAGTTGTAAAATTCTATCATGAATCAAGAAATTATTAGTACAAGTTTTAATTGAATCTAAGTTCGATAAATAATGGTTACATACATCTTAAACATTTTAAAATGAGAATAAGTTATTCCAGAATTGGAGGCAAGTTAATGAAAACAAGAAAGTGTTCCAAAAACTCCACTTTAACTGAAATCGTAGGATGTTGACAACGAAATCTATCGACAGTCGTTCAACTGTCTTATTGACATGTTTCGGGAATAACAATCATCCCTTCATCAGAACTATTTAAGATCAAAAAGCTATTTATGAGTATAAATGATAAATTAAGTAATTAAATGAATGAAATTCAGATAATTCATCTTACATTTAATTACTTAATTTATCATTTATACTCACAAATAGCTTTTTGATCTTAAATAGTTCTGTTGAAGGGATGATTGTTATTCCCGAAACATGGCAACAAGACAATTGAACGACTGTCGATTGATTTCGTTTTTGAACATCTTACGATTTCAATTAAAGTGGAGTTTTTGGAACACTTTCTTGTTGAATTTATTTCATTTTAAAGTAAATTCACAACTCTATTCTAACACAAAACAATTAGTAACGAACAACGACTGTCTGCATTTATCTAAGCAGTTTAGTTTCTACATAAAAAGATTATAAGTACAAAATAATTAAAGATTGCATCACTAAATAAATATCTATTATGCAATAATCAAATCTAAGTTTAACTTTTTATTTCTATTCTTTTAAATGAATTTAATATTTCTTTCCATACATTATAAATTAATTGATTTACTTCTGATTGACTGTGATTTAGATCGTATTTCACGGTCAGGATTCAAGTTGCAATTTATCCAAGTATCCAGATATTTAAAATTTTCAAGCACAGCAATTTTTTACCATTTATTGTTATGTTTGGTGAAGGTTTTTACGCAGGCACTGAGCCGAATAAGTCTAACTGGCAAATGTTCGGAAAAGCTCAAGTTGATAAACTAACCTACTTACATAACCACCATATCCTACCCGCTATGGGGATGGGTGAGGGCAAACATCCGGCGCATCAAAACGGGATACAGTCGGCTAAGGTATGGTAACCCTAACAGAAGGTTCCCTGGTCTTCCATGTTGGGGTTTGTGCGCAGGACTAACAACCAGGCCACGGAAAAAAACCAACAGTTACCTGATGACGTACAAGTGCAAAAAAGGAAAACGAGATGTAATCTTTGGAAGCTGGAATGTACTGAGCCTGCACCGAGGAGAGCATTTAGGAACCTGTAGGACAGGATCCCCAAGAAGACTTTCGACTAGCAACCAGAAGGCAAAAGGAAGCCAGGCAGGCCAAGGAAGAGGTGGACGTCAAAGAGGATCCGGAGCTGGAGGAGATGCGCTGCAAGCAAGGAAGAATAGACGGCTGCTGTAGGAGAGGCCAGTGTCAGTCATGGACTGTGATTCCAGGAGACGGAGTGAGTAATTGGCTTATCAGTCTCTACTCATAGCACCTTCTTGCATTTGCCTTCTTCAGGATTTATATAAGCATGGATTTTAGCCAACTTTCAGGTATTATTCCAGATTTATAAATATTATTGAAAAGTTTGACAAGGGTCCCTATGTTTGTTTCATTCAGTAATTTTATAATTTCTATGTGAATTTCATCTGACCCCACACTTATGCCTGTTTTACAGTTGTTGAGAGCTCGTTTTGCCTCTTCTTTTAGAATCTCTAGTGCCGTCTCTAGTTCTCTGGTTATTTCACAATGTCTAGTTTTTTAGTCTTCAAACAATTTCTGTATATATGTTCCTCAGTGTTTTTTGAGTTTATCTGGATATAAGATAATTCTCGTTGTTATAAACTATTGATATCGAGTGTTGTCTTTCAACTTTTCGGTAAGTTCTCTTGCTTTCACTAACTTCTCAGGCATTGCACTATGGCCATTCATCTTCTGCAGTTTCTCAATTTCCTCACATTTTTTTCTCAACCAAGATTGTTTGGCCTGACTTATTTCTCCGAATTCTTGTGTTTATTTCTTTATACTTCTGAACTACCATATCCATCATATCAAATATATTCTGCGTCATCAAACTTTCCTTTTTCGTCCTCTGTCTGGACCTTATGTCCTCCTTCTCTATCTTCTCAAGATGTATTGTAAAATCTCCAATTGTGCCTGCACATCTGTGCAGTTTTCTAATACCAGTTTTGGAATCTCATCATTAATCCTCTTTTTGACCTTTCTCCGGTGTATGTGGGTCTTTTAGTTTTATGATATCCACCGTTTCTTAAGTTTCTTTAGTTTTACTTTTATATTCCCTACTATAGGATTATGGTTTGAGCCCACGTCAGTTCCCGGGTACGTTTTTACTTTATGTATATAAAGAATGGTTTAATGTCTAAAGTAGAATTAATTTTACAAGTACAATACTGCAATCTAGACATTGTACTTCGAAGCACAATCTGGATATTGTGTTTCAGATATATTTTTTGAGATAATCTGAATGAGGTTTGCGAATGAGTTCGAATAATTGTACCACCTATACAGCTATTGATCGGGGTCACCAAATACCAACAGCAAATCGTCTCCAAACCCGTCAATATATACAAATAAACTGCAATATAGATAATATTTGTAAATGGTGCAAACTGACTATCAAGGAAATGGAATCACACTGCGTAAAGTGAGTCAACAGAAACACATGAGCATCACCAGATGCGACATCTTGAAATGGGATCATCACATTAGAATGTTAGTAAACGAATTCTCTCATTTTTATGAAACAAAAATGTTACTGCCTTTCTAAGAATATAGCTTGTTCCTGCTTTAAAAGAATTATCTTACGAGGAGAGCGCGTGCAAGTTGTGTAATTGCATTCCCTTGAAGATAGGCGTGAACGAGGAGATTTAATCGACACCTACAAATCACTCAGAAGATACCAGAATTACGCCGAACTACACACTATTACATTTGCGTGGTCACAACTTTAAATTAAATACAACGCTATGGAGGTCATTTTCGCCACGATATTTTCTCATGAACTCATTGCCCAAATCTGTGGTTGCCTCAACATCAGTTACTACATTTAGCCTAAAGTTACTGCATTTAGCGAACAAAGATCAAAATAGCAACAATATGTGAATCATGTTCTCTTTTTTTTTTATGTAATTCATAACTAAATACTTAGATATTGTTAAATAGCGATAAGATTATATCGGCGGAAGCCACTCTCTTATATTAAGAAATAATAATCACAATTCCGATACTTAAATAATAACTCATTTTTCCAAATAATAATTTAATAGTAATTCAGTTTTCTTAATTTTTCTTACATATAAAATTAGAGCATTTTAAAGTATTTATCATAAAGCTGAAAGTAATGTTTAAAGTCATGTCCATTATATTGTCTATTTTTAGACACATATTCAACATAATCAGATGCTACCCAATATCGAACCAATTTTGTTAATTGCATTAAATCAGTATTAATCGTGGTAAATTTCGTATTTTTTGATGCATTGCATAATTTTCGGATAATCAAATTGGACTGTATATCTTCTGCATTAGAATTTATTTGTATCGTATCTAAAATATATTTGTAAGGATTAAATTAAATAAGTTTGGATCACAATACTTTCATATCGTCCACTTCAAAGCAGAAGGCCGCATGTAATTTTTTTTATTGACGTTTTATGCAATATGTAACAAGGAGATGCTGAATATTATTTTGATCAAAGGTAGTATGGAAAAATTCAAGTAGAGGTTATAAAATCGTTAATTTTATTAGGCCGTAACTGTGATAAGACTTATTTGCGTAAATGGCAATATATCTTATGTGAAAATAAAACACGTAATTATGATTCTATTCTGCTTTACGCCTGGGTTGGCAAATACTAATGTAAATTTGGCAAATAGACTGTCCATTTGGTTAAAATCCATACAGAAATGTAGGATGAAAGAAGGGGTAGATGTTTGAATGAATATACAAAAAGAGAGGAACAAAATGTATGGAAGAATAGGATGGTCTATGAGAAGATGGTAGGAGAAAATGTATGATGTGGATGTGGAGGAAACTAGTACTGAAGTCGAGATAAGGATGAATGATATTGAGCTGTAAGAAGATAGAAAAAATTAAGAAATGGAAAATATAATAGGAAATATTACAGTATAATGAATGTGCAGGGAATGCTACAGAATATGACTGCAGATGTAGGCTTGAAAAAAAGAATGATTGCGTAATTTAGATGTGCAAGTGAGGAAAGGAAAAACAGGTATTGGATGGATGAGAGTGAGAGAATATGTAAGATATGGGAATGTACGGGAATGAATTGAGGAAGAAAAACATTTGGCTGGGAATATAAGAATGTGATTGGGTGGAGGAATAAAAAATATAGGGATAATGAAAAGAATTCTTGAGAAGAGAAGGGAAGTAAGGAAGAGAAATAAAGTAAAAGGGAAAATTCCGTATTCGTTCTTTGGGGATGAAAAGTATGAGGTAGGAGGTGCTTTTATATATAAAAAAAATTTTTTTTGGAGATATTATGGCGCATACAATGTTTAAGGAAATATGATGCCACTCCATTTGGTCCTGAGCTAGCCTTTCATTTAAGTCGAGACTTGCATTATATATACGAGATTGGTTTGACATGAATCTAGCCTCCGACAGGTGGCTTAATGTGACAAAAACGACATATTACTTTTGACATCTACCATCCAACACATGACGTGTGTCAAAATTTGAAGCATAAAGAATAATTAGTTTGGTTTTTACAACCCTCGCAAGCAAGCAACTTTTGTGTTTTGTGAAAAATGGAGAAAGTCGAATATCGTTCAGTGATTAAGTTCCTTTACAAGAAAGGGAAAAACAATGCAGAAATCAAAGCCAAACTGGA
>WYDF02320299.1:0-14466 GCA_009867245.2 Adranes taylori
ATATATCTTGCATATCATACATTTTGCAGCTTTTGCCAGTCAGTTGGCGAAACTCAGTCTCCACACCCATATCCGCTCTGCATATGCCAACTAAACAATTCTAGATTGATCACAGCCTCAAGAACTAAAATTTTAAAACAACATAGAATCAGACAAATGGCGTTGATATATGGACATTGTCTATAATGACGCAAATCTGTTCATTTTATAATTACCAATGGTTGCGGACAGATCAGAAGGTTGCTGATTAATGTGTATACGAACCTGATTAATGTGTATGAATAAGCTTGTGTGTATTTAAACTTTTTTTTTGACTGAAACGAGAATCGCATTCAAAACATTTGTATCGTTTTTCATCAGTATGAATAAACTTGTGGATATTTAAATGCCAGTTCTGTCTAAAACTAGAATCGCATTCTAAACATTTCTATCGTTTTTTGCCAGTATGAATAAGCTTGTGTTCATTTAAACTTTCATTGTTTGAAATTTTGTGCTAAATCCCTTCAGGTTTTTATAGTCGCTTATAATGTTTTATCCTTTTTTCAGGTACATCAGTTCATTAAAATTTAATTGCGAGTCAAGCAAAACTGCCAATTTGTTGATGAGATTAATTTGTTTCCACATTTCCAAATCATCCAGTTCACCTCATCCAACTAAGATAAACAAATAGTATGTTTTTAAGTTTTTTGCAAGATTTGTAATATTGTAACAATTCTCTACATATAATTCAACAAGATTGTCTTTTGGACACTTGCTAAAATTCATCATGTCCTCATCATGTTGTAAATAATGTGTTTTTGAGGTAATATAATAATATAAAAAAGTCAAATCAATGAAAGCCAACAATTTAGAATCAATAATTATTCTAAAGTTATTCTTAAACAAATTGAATAGATATACCGGTATTGAATAGATAAATTAAATAGATCATGTTTGATGTTAAAGTCATTGTGAAGTATTTGTAATTATTTAGGGTGGATTTTAAATAAAAGTATTTCCTTCACAAAACTGATTATATGGCTACCGGTTTCGTGTAGCCTAACTACTCATCATCAGACCTTTAATCTGCGATTTAATTGTATATGTGTTTTTGTAACTCATATGTTATAAAGCAATGTTTTGATAGGAACGTAATGATAAAATGTTTACGAAAAATAGGATCTGTAGTTAAAAGTATGCATAAAAGTGAGAGTACTTACAATAATCAGTTTTGCAAGATTTGCATTAAATGTATAAAGACTTTGATTAGACAGTTCACAATCCAAAATTTAAAGTGTCTATTTTTGTTTATGTTGATCTATGGTCATCTGGATTTGACTATTTTTTTTCTTAGTTTATAAGTAAGTAGATGTTAATTTCGAAAATTATAAGAATTAGTTGTAAAAATAATGAGGCAAGGCGGATACGTGTTTCTAGCATAGGTTATAGCTGTTATCAATACTTTTTCTTATTTCAAATATAGGCGTAATGTTTCATTGCATTGAACTACGAATCCGATACTCAACCGTTACGCTATGAATGCCTATACAATGCCTATTATATTTTGAATTATTCGCTTTATACACAAATGGTATAATATATTGTATCAGCTATGTGTTACGCATTTGGACGAATTAGCATCTTTAACAAATTGAGATGAACCATTAATGTAATTGTATGTAAGTTTGCATATATTAGATGTTATAGTTTTGAATTATTCGCTGTATTCACATATGGTATAATGTATTGTATCAGCTATGTGTTATACATTTGGACGAATTAACACCTTAATAAAATGAGCTGACTCATTAATGTATTTACCAATGAAGCAAGGGACCTTAACAATCAAAGTTACCTCGTATAATACTTGCATTGTTTCTACAGTGATCTTAATAGAAACGAGGACTTTAACAATTAAAGCTCAACACCTCAACACATGTGGTTCATCTCGAGTATTAGAGTTCGTAATACATAATATATCATAATATAATATATCACTGAATAATATAAGTGGTATTTACCTTTACGCGGTAAGACGAATTTTTAAGTAAGTAGGAGTTAATTTTGAAAATTATAAGAATTAGTTGTAAAAATTGAGACAAGGTGGACACGTGTTTCTAGCATAGATTATAGCTGTTATCAAACTTACATCCAATATTACATACAATCAATATGCAAACTTACATGCAATCAACGTTTAAATAGAAAGTTTTAAAAATTAGTTACAAGGCATTGATAGCGTAACGCTTGAGTATCGGATTCGTAGGTCGATGTGATTGAGGCCCTACTCCTGTATTTGGAATAAGGAAAGGTGTTGATAACATCTATAACCTATGCTAAAAACATGTGTCCAGATTGCCTCAATTTTTACAACATATTCTTATAATTTTCGAAATTAACACCTACTTACTTAAAAATTCGTCGTACCACGTAAAGATAATTACTACTTACATTCTTCATTCTTAGTTTATGTTGTTGTTGGATGTGTGAAAATATTGTCAGTGGTGGCGGTGTAGTTCTTTGTATTAATGATTAATTGCGTGATCGTTTAAAATTTTTTAGGGTGTGAAATATTGAAATGGGTGTTGTTTATTCGTTTAGTGATATACTGTAATTATCGTTTCCTAATTTGAATATTTCCATGTTTTCGAGGATATTTAGTTTGCTTCTTTTGTTTTGTACATGTAGGATTTTTGTTGTGGCTTTGTTAAATGAGTGATTTTCTTCTACAAGTTGTTTGACGAAGTTGGAGTCTATTTCGTACGGTTCAATTTGCTGTTTTTTGTTTTTCCCTGTTTTCCAAACTCGTTCATGCTCGTTTACGCATCTTCTGAAATTTCTTCCTGTCTGTCCTACGTATCTGGAAGGGAAATTGTTGCATTCTAGTAGGTATACTCCACTTTTTCCATTTTGTTTCCTTTGCCTTTTGGTCGTAAGTGGCCTGAAAGAGACCTTTATCCCTTCTTTTTTTCAGTATGTTTCTGACTGTTTCGCATTATTTCCCTATGTGCTTAAATGGATGCCACATTTAGTTTTCGGTTTCCTGTTTTTATGGGTTGTGGAAGTAAGCTTTTTTCGGTTGTGATTTGTATTATTTTTCTAGGGTGAATTGTATTCTGTTGTGTAATTTGTTTAGAGTGTTGAGAAAAGTTGATAGTTCTTCTTCAGCAGACAAATGAAGTTGCATTGTAATCAGCAACAAACATGAACACGTAGTTAAATCTACTAATTATTTTATTTTGTCAGTTGATTCAACACCAGATCCATCAAAAATCGATCAGTTAAGTGTTTACGTAGATCCTTAAAAGATGGACAGTATATTGAAAGCTTTTTAATTTTTCTAGAATTGATACTGGAAAATCATACTGGTGAGGAAATAGCAAATCACATGTTGCAATATGTGAGTGAAATTTCTAATTTAGACTTTTCAAAATGTATAGACCAGTCTTATGACGACGCTGCTAACATGCTTGGACTTTATAAAGGATTTAACAAAAAATTTTGAAAATGAACAAGTTTGCTGTATATATGCCCTATGAAGATCATTCCCTAAATCTGGTAGGCCAAAAATCTGTTATTGCTGTCAAGAAACAGTAAATTTTTGTTCTACAGTACAATTACTCTATATCTTTTTCCAGCTTCAAGTTTCCTGTGGAAAATTCTTAAAAGTTGTATTGGAAATGAAAGCGTTTTAAAATCAGAAGTGGCAACAGCAGAAATTCTTTCCGTAAAATTTTAGGACCATTAGAGTACATAGTGGAAAACCAATCGCAAAAGGGAGATAAAATGCAAGAGCTAGAATTAATTTCACGTAAAATTTTAGAAATATGATTTTGCAGCTGTGCATTTCACGAGATGAATTTGAACGATATGAAGCAGCTGCAAAGGAAATGGTATTAGATGTAGATTACAAAACAGCTACAACTCGCAAATGTATCAAAAAGAAGGTACCCGATGACGGAGATGTACCAGATGTATATGAAGATCCTTTAAGACCTTTTCAACGATGTATAACATATCCCAAAAAAAAATATTTATAGCGGAGATATTAGCAAAAACAGAAATTAATCTTTAATATAAAATTAGTAGGCTATGATACTGACGCTTAGTTTGAAATGAAATACCAGTAAGAAATGGAAGAGAAAGATATGTTAAAAGTAATGCTTTGATAAAATATCAAACCTGTAAATAAACATTCAAAATCAAAAACAACAGCTCCGATTCATTTAAAGAAATTGTTCAATATGACGACTACTCTGTTCCACACATTTTTGACACGTTATTCTTACAGACTGACAAATTCTGCGAAGTGTGTCCGTTTAATGATCTTAAAACATCCAGCACTCTTTGTTCCAGAATGTCCAGAGTTTCTGGTGGTTCAAAACTAAATTCTTCGTTTTTGGTGGTACCCCATAAATAGAAGTCAGGGGGGGGGGAGGGGGAAAGGTCGGGTGATCCCGCAGGCGATCGCACTGGTCCATTGGTTGAAAGCATTCATTTATTAAAGTTTTCTCTCAAAACATGTTATACCTCGCGACTATTATGAACCGGGCAACCATCCTGCTGGAACCAGATATTTTGCATATTGTCTAGATTAGCTTTTCTTAAAGCAGGCATTACCTTGTTTCTTGTAGTTTCAAATATCTGTTACCAGTTAACTTGTATTCAAAAATGAAAGGACCTATTAAGTGGTTATCTAAAGTAGAAATTAATTCAAACAACAAAAACATGCAAGCCAAATTTTATACCAATTAAATCGCACCAAATATTAAAACCAAATCGGACTTGTAATCTTCTTTGCGTACCAAATGTGGATTTTCAGTAGACCAATAATTGTAATTATGTCTATTGAGTCCTCCACAATTGCTAAATCTTGTTTCATCTGTCCACAGTATTTTCTTAGGAAAGTTAGGATCATCTTCACATTTTCGTAAGTACCACCTGCTAAACTGTAATCGTGAGTGACAGTCATTATCTTTTAAATCTTGCAAAATCGTTGCCTTGTAAGGATGGTATTTGTTTTTCTAAAGGTGTTGTGTACAGTGGACTTTGCAATTTTAGCTTCCTGAGCCACATGGCGAACTGATGAGCTGGGATTATTGCCAATAATTTGCAAAATATTATTTCGACGTATATCAGCATTGTTAGCTTTATAATTAGCTCGCTTTTGTTCGAAGCTTCCAAAATTCAGTAATGTGGTTGTCTTCTCCATGGAAAAGGCTCAGCGTAACTCGTAGAAGGATTATCACAGTTCCTATTTGCTTTAAAATACATTTATAACATATCAACTTTCACTTCATTTGAATATTTATGTGCCATTATCAAAACCTATTAGCCTTAGTACTTAGCAATAATTATTTACTAATAACTAGATGTACACAAAGTTTTAATTAATTAATCTCTGTAGCATTAATTTGTACGTGACAGATCGTTTTGTTTCACAATGATGCATGATTTCAAAGCTTACTACTACTATTGCACATTACGTCTTTTGTTAATTTGAAACTAAGCGTCAGTATCATAGCCTAATAATATCATAGTCAAGATTAATTTATGTTTTTGTTAATATCTCCACTATAAATAATTTATTTGGGGTATGTTATAGATCGTTGAAAAGGTCTTTTTATAGACTACCTGACTAACTAAAAATCCAATATGCCATATGAAAAACAAAAGATAGTACTAATAACTTGAAAACAAATGACAATCAGAGATATCTGTTTGCATAAAAAATTTGTCTTACAGAAGTGTATGAATATTGTAAAACTTTAGAAGAGGTCGCATTATGTGTAATCGTGTTATTGAGGAAAATTGAAATCGACAAATTTTTGTTTTTTCAAATTAGCTTAAAATCAAAAAAGCTACAGTTAATTTGAAATGAGATTACTCGCGAGTATTGAATTCTGCAAAACATTCCCCATTTAGCAGTTGCTCTAAGTCTTCTAATAACCGAGATACTAATGTTGAGCATCGAAATGTGGATCGAAATGTGGATCGAAATGTTGAGCATCGAAATGTTGAGCATCGAAATGTTGAGCATCGAAAGCCAAACATGATTAAACTTTACGACGAGATTTAAGGAACATTTTACATCACTTAGATTAAAAAAATCTCATTCTCAGTATGCAGCACATTTGTATGAAAAAGATCACAGACAATTGCATTATATTACATGCTCAAAATAAAAGTAAAAAATTACATATTTTAGAAGCCATACAAATTTTCAACACGTACCAACAGACTATAATTTACTGAGCGAAAAATTATAGCTCCCCTATCATATTTTAATCAACAATGGCCATTCTGTCTGCATCACATCAGCCCCACTACAACACATACCTGCTTAGTTTTATTTTACATTACTTTATAACTCGTTCGTTTGGATGATGGTACTGTGTTGAAACATATGTTGTACATAATTTAAAAAAAAATATTTTGTTAATTAAAAAAAATATTGATTTTAAATTCTTTTGTCAATAAATTTGAAAAATATCCAAATTTACAATGAATTTACACAATATAAGCACTAAAACAATTGAATAAACCAAAGTACTTTTAACTTTCAATTGTTATTAAAAATTTACTGTTTCATTTATTTTTCGGTATTATTTATGATAATGATTTGGTCATGAGAACGTGTAATAGGAGAAGTTTAAAGCCCAATTCTTTTTTTATACGGCCCTGGTTTCCTGTCAATGCCATTTTTATCCAATAATTTAGGAATATTAGTATAAACATAATAATAACAAATCTCTGTACGCGACCAGCATAAACAAAATGCAAGGTTCTATTCAACATTGTATTTTCCGAGGCAATAGCGTTTTTGTTTGTATGATAGATAATAAAATAAGCGGAACCAAAATAAATAATATAATCTAAGTTCGAAGTTTAACTTCTTATTTTGATAAGTTTCACATTTAATTTTGTTTACTTTATATTGTAATACTAATTTAACGATGTTATAATTATTATACATTTAAGGATCTTAGTTATTTTCTAATTTGACGCACTAAAACCAATTAGATGAGTTTTATTAATTACTCCTAAATAATTAGAAATATTTTCAAATAAACACAATCAAATATTTTTTAGATTCTTTTTAACAATATGTTAGATTCAAAAATGCACATAGTTTTATAGTCTACTTTAATTATTATTTTCACAAAGAAACATTTCTCTAATTAAAACGTAAAATTATTAAATTAAATCTAAAATTTTAATACCAATAAAATTTACGCATTTTAAAATTTTTAACTTTTCATTGCAATAAATTTTATAACAGAAAATTTCTATAGAATTTCTTTTCGCGTATTTTAAATAATATAAATCATTGGTTAATATTCTTTATTACATGATAAATTACGATAATTTATTATCCAATAAATTTAAGGACTTTCAAAGATTTATTATTTTATAAATGTCACGTTGTTGAAATGTTTATTTTAGAAAACGACATTATCCTTTTTGTTTTTCCACAGACCGAATCGAGTTGTTCACTCTCGTAACGTAAATAGTAAACTGTTATAGCAGAAAACGTAGATGTGGGGCTCTTATCCACATTGGAGTAAAATAAGGTTACCACTGCAGAATTATGGAATTAGACGTGAAATGTGTTGACAAACAAAACTCCCTGCTGAGACGAAATGATGTTTAAAGGCAAACCAGAGTATAAGATTTTACGATGTCTTGAAGTGTCGTAAAAAACCAGCCTCCTGCAGCAATTTCCAAATGACTATAACGAACAAATGATAAAATTTTTAACACTTTGCGGCAAGATGCCATATCCATGTAATGTATGTTGGCGACAATTCTAACATATTCGTCTCGGCCTTGCACGGCTCTGAAGAGTGTGTGGGCATCAAGAACAGTCCAATCTCTTATGTTTTTGAGCCATAATTTTTCCTTCCGATGCCAGTTTTCCCACAATTTTTCTCTCCAACATCGTGGAGACAAAAATTGGTACAATTGGTACTTGGCTTCAGTAATTGGTACCATTGGTACTTGGTATTTCTGAATATGTGGCCCAAGTAAATCGCTTTTCTTCTTTTAATGTTTTGCAACAGTTCTCCCCCCCCCCCCCCCCTGCCTTCATACATCTTGGACTTCAGCGTTAGTTATATGGTCAGTCTACAGATTTATAGTAATCTCCTAAACAGTCACATTGCAAATGCCTCCAGTCGGTTCAGAGTGTTAGCCTTAAGGGTCCAAGTTTACATACCATAGAACAGTACTGAGCAAACGTAGTCTTTTAAAAACGATAACGAAAACGCAGACTAATGCATTGATTGCTCAATAAGGTTCGCATATTTATAAATGCTGTTCTAGCTTGTTTAATCCAGCTCCGTATCTCCGCGTCTGGATCCAGGTCTTCTGATAACCAGCTGCTGAGATTCCTCAATTTAGAGACCTGTTGGATCTGTTTACCATTCACCGACACGTTCAAATGTCCAGTCGGTGCTATCTTACCATCATTGTTTTTGTTTTTTCTACGTTGATTTCTAAACCAAGTCATTCTTTTTGGTTTAGAAATCATCCTTCTGTTAATTCGTTTCATATTTTCACTGATGCTGTTTGATTTATATATAAATTTTTTATGAAACCAAGATCTTTACCGTCCACCATTCTCTCTTTTACGAGCCCTATTAATTCTGAATGTTTGACACTGTCGAAGGCCTTCTGGTAATCTATGACGCAGACGTGCTTTCACTGATCTTGACATTTTTGAAGTAGGACGCTTAGAATAAAGAGACAAAACTTCAATATTTTCATCGTCTAGCAATTTTTTTTTGTTTTGCCTGGAAGTGGAGAAATCTTCAAAAGACGAAGGATGCTCGGTACATCCAACAGTGTGGGATTTCTGCCGCACTAAAACTCCACTTCCTGTTAATGTTCTACTCCTTGAGGAGATATGGTATTGTTTCAAGGAAGCTTTAGGATTTTCCATCTTCTTCAGCCTGGAATTCGTAATCGTCTAGCAATCTAATAGATTTCATATATACATCATGACCATGCTGTTATTCCTTGCTTTCATTGTTTTATAACATTTCAGACTTCTAATTCCAGTATTTTAAGGCCGTTTCAACCGGATAAATGCTGTTGACTGTTTTCACTAAATAGTCGCTGGGTATGCTCTTTCCAGTGATTTAATAGATCATTAGGATCAAGGATGGATTTGTTATTATCAGTGGTGATATTCTTTATTATTATCTAAAGTTTTGTTCGACCTGTGGTTTGTTTTGTCAATTTGTGGATATTGAAATGGTCATGTTTTTCTTCTATTTCCTCTATTTCTACGCACCTTTCTTGCAGCCATTGCTCCTTAGCTTTATGTATTTCCCTACTGATTTGCTTGTCAATCTCTGTGTACTTGTTTTGATCTACGTTCGTATATGTCGTACGTTCAACCATTAGCGACAGTATGTCTTCAGTCATCCATCTCTTTGTTCTCTGTTTCGTAGGTGATCCAAATATAACGTTTGTATTGGTGACTATCGCATTTCCTAAACTGCTCCAGGTATCATTGACATCGGTTGGATGTTCAAGTGAGTTTCTAATTTTGGCAACTGCATCACTGATTTTTTCTCTTGCCTTCGTTTTTATCTCGTTTTTCTTTAAGTTATTTATGTGAATTTTCTTCCCAGATGATCGTCTCAGTTTCGTGAGTCTTATTTTTAGTGTTCCCACTACTGGATTGTGATCTGATCAAATGTCAATACCAGGCCATGTTTTAACTCCATACAACCCATTTCTATAGCGCTGTCTAATAAGTAAGAAGTTTATGTAGTTTCTCACGATGTGTTATGTAGTGGAGATGGCCAGGTATATAGCCTTCTTGGGTGGAGCTTAAACCAAGTGTTTGATATAGTGAATTTTTCTTCCGGACAAAATTTTACTAAAGTATTGTCTCTTCCATTACGCCCCCCCCCCCAGATGCAATTAAGAAATATGATGTGATCAGTTCAATAATTGTGTCAATAAAATATCTACGAAAGTTTGACGTAATCCCACATCTTTAATTCTCATCAGCCTTAAACAAGCTGGCAATTTGACATGTAATGTTCCTCACAAACCTTTGATACTATTGAAGTATCAACTGTAATTAGTTCGTTGAGATAAGCTAAGGCGTTTCAGTCAAATATGTGGAACTGATTTAAAATATCTATGCAACGAATATGCCATGTTAAAGTTACACTGAACAAGTGATGTGTTTCCATTTATAAAGAAGTATTTTATGATGTTAGTTTATCCCCACAAATTGTCTACAGTAGCAAAAAAGTATTAAAAACCGTTGATTGAAATAACACAGTTATTATGATTATAAGGTCAAGATAAAATCTAGTGGATGCTGAGTTTGTACGTTCTTTAGAACCTACTTGTTAACGCGAAACCAGAAATTCGTTCCGTTGGAAGTCACTATGGGAAGTTTTTGTTCTTTGTTGTGGGAGGTCATGCGAATAGAAATTTTTTTCGTCGCTAAAAGCAAAATAGCTAATTTCATAAGGCATGTTATACAGGTCAGTATGTACATTAAGTTGTTGACACGGGATCTAGTATTTCTATATCTTCAAAGGACGTAGTAGAGAAAAAAATGTTAGCAAATGGAAAAATTTCTTTTTCTACGAGTATCATAGAGAATTTGATATTTTAAGTAATGTAGCAGTTTTAATGTAGGTAACACTTTTAATTCTTTCCGGCGCGCTTGTCATTCTTTTTATGTTTGGTTACATCTTCTTTTGAAAGAAACATTTAGAGAATCCTGAGTATCATTTAAAATTGTATCCATTAAAGAAATCAGTATGAAAAAAGCAGAGAATGAGTATTATTATATATCATAATTGGCAATCAATTATGTTCAATTTTCGAAACCATATTTGGTATAAAGCAAGTAATTATTTGGTAACCGTAAATTATAAAAAACTACGTAGAATATTCCCGGAATCAAGCGTGTCAGTCCCATTGCGCGAAGCATCGAGTCAAGAGAACGTGTGGCACTATTGTAGTGCTTCAACGGGAAAGTAACGGGAAAGCATCGGTTTATTAGGGCGTCGCGAAGTCCCGGAGAATGTATTTACAAGGTGCATTCCATTAGTTCAAGATGATTTAATTAGAACATCTATTATTAGAGTTTATTTTTAATGTTGTGCGCTAGAAAATTTAAACATTAATTAAAATATGTTTAAATGATTTTAAACTTTTCTACGAGTTTCATATTTTACTTTTCTACGAAAAAAGGTATGCTTGGGTAGAAGATATTCCTGGTGTGAGACGGAAAAAGAGACAATAAAAGAGAAATTGCAAGGTCTGAATTGGGAAAGGGTGGAGGATGTAAATCACTTAATGGAAAAAATTATAGGGAATCTTAAAATGAAGAAAATTGGTATAAAAGGGGAAAAAGGGGAGAGAGGTATTAAAAGAAGTGAGAGAAGATTCAAATTGGGGTTATTTAAGGAAAAGCGGGTTGTCTGGAGCTGATAGAGAAGACTGCATCTTACAATTGAGTGAATGCGAGGAGAAGGGCAGAGAGGAAATGTTGGCAAATAGGAATTAGGAAGCTGGAGTAGATGTGAAAGAATGGACGACGCGAAAAGAAGAAGAAGTAGAAGATGATATTAGAGAAGAAGAGGTGAATAGAAAAATAAAAAATGGAAATGCAGCTGGACCGGACAAGGTGCCGATGGAGGTTTGGGGATGTTTGAATGATAGTGGTATAAGAGCGATAGCAAGGTGTATGACTGCAGAGTGGATGGGTAAAAGTAGGATTTCAGAAGAATGGAAGGAGGGAGAGATGATGTCTGTATACAAAAGAGGGGATAAAAGGAAGAGTGAAAGCTATAGGGCAGTAACTATTATGAATGGGTGATACAGAATGTTTGATAGGATTGTAAACAAAAGGCTGTAGAAGGAAGTGAAAGAAAAGAAAGTAATGTCTAATACGCAAACAGGATTTATAAAGGGCAGGGCGACAGAGGAAAATATTGTAACAATAAATTATTTGATGCAGCAAGAAATTAGTGAAAGGAAAATGTTATATTTGTTGTTTGTTGATCTCAAGTCTACATTTGATAAGATAAGTAGGGATAGATATCATAAGTGGAATGTATGAAGGGTCGAAAATAAAAGCGAGAGTTGGTGAGCGAGTATCGGGATGGTTGGATGTAAATAGTGGGGTGTGAGGCAAGGATGTTCGTTGTGTGCTGGTTTATTTAATATGTACATGGCAGATCTAGAGGATGTGTTAAGAATGGGGCAATCAGGACGGGTGATTGTAGGAAAGGAAAAGATATGTATAAGAGAGTATATGTGTAAGAGAGAGTTAGAGATGAATATGGAGAAAACGAAAATGATGATGTGCAAGAAGACAGCAGAGAGCATGTTTTTAAGTTTGAAGGAAAACAGATTGAGAAGGTAAAAAGCTACAAATATCTAGGATATATGCTGCATCAGAATGCATCATGTAGAGAGCATGTTAGAATGGTTGAAAAGAAGTGAGAGAAGCGATGGAAAGCATGAGGCGTGTGTGGGAAAGGCATTTTGAGAAATATGTAAAAATAATGACAAGAATATTAGATATGTGTGTGAAAAGTATAATGTTGTTTGGGGCGTATGTGAAAGGTATAAAATTGAAAAGGTGCAATTAGGAAGCTTGAAAAGAATATTAGGACTGGAGAGGTCTACGCCATATGGGATAGTGTTGGATGAACTTGATAGGTATAAATGTTGGGTGGCAGGCTTTAAGAAAATAGTGAACTTTGAAAGAAAGGTGTTAATGGATGAGGACGACAGATTGGTAAAGAAAGTATATATGGTAGGTATGAATGAAGTGCGTAGAGAAGGGTATAAGAACAAATGATTTGGGGCAAGAAAGAAAGCAGATGAAAGAATCGGGTGATTTATTGAGAGAGGGTATTAGAAAATGTTTGATGGAGTGGGGGTTGTTGGGGACGTGGAAGAATTAATCAAGAATGTAGGGATGCAAGAAAGAGATATGAAATTAAGAAATAGACTGCATATACCGCCTGGATGGCGTATGGAATGTAAGAGGCTAGTAGCGAGGTTTAGATGTGGAAGTCAGGAGCGAGAAAGTAGGTACTGGATGAATGAGGATGAGAATAAGTGTAGAACATGCGGACAAAGGGAGGGAAGATGGGAACATTGGATAAGGGAATATTAAGGGCTCGTATGGGGTGAGAGTGAGAGGATATTAGCTGAAAATATGAGGGTAAGTTTGGGACATTAAGGAAGTGGGTTGAGGATAATGGTAAAGATTGAAAGGGATATTACAAGGAAGGGAGGACAGGATAAAAGAGGCAGTAATTGCTCAGCAAGATAGATAGCCTAAATCCATTGCCCTTTCACTAACACAAGACAGTGGTTTTTAGTTTTTTTCAAATTTTGTTTTTTGTTTCTTATTGAGGTTTATGATATTTTAAATTTTAAGTTTTAGTATTAATTAAGTATTGTTATTGAAACTGAATACACCAATAAAGGTCTATCTATTTATAGAAATTTGTGGAGGTGTCTGCTACGTACCTAATATTGTCCTACCACCTTTTTAAGGTGTAGTGAGGTGGGGGAATTTACTCAGATGGATGGGAGATACCTAAATTTCTTAAAAGTTATTCGGATTAAATTAAAAAACCATGTTAATTTGACAAAATATCGTTAATATCAAAAATAACGATTAAACGTATTTGACCTAATTGACGTGTGCTAATTATTAGTTAGAGTTAATTAAAGTTATTTAAAACGATTTAATTCATAATGAAGAATGTAAGTAGTATTTTACTACTAGCAGTAAGGCCAAATTTGAAATAGATAGATGGATTATTATTTCGAAAATATTGATGATTAGGAAGTTTTTAAGAATCAATTTTTAAAATTGAGGCATGGTGTTTCTGGCATAGTAGCATTCAATTTTTAAAATTGATTCTTAAAGACTTCCTAATAATTAATATTTTCGGAATAATAATCCACCTATTTATCTATTTAAAATTTGCTCTTACTGCTAGAAGAGCAAACTACTTACATTCTTCATTGAAATATCGTGTTAGTACGTTATCATAATACTACTGGAGATGAACTACATGTCTTATTAAAGAGGTTGAGCTTTGACTGTTAAAGTCCCCCTTTCAATTTGGTTAGATAAAATACTTTAATAGTCAACTCAATAATCTCAACTTGTAAAGGTGCTATTTCGTCTAAATGCATTATATACAGCTAATCAAATGCATTATACCAAATGTATTATACAACTAAGAAATCGATATATAACGTTTAATATATGCAAACTTGCGTAATTTATAAGGAATAATTTAAGAATTGATTTGAGACAGAGGCATAACGCAATGATAGATCACCGAACTAATAATTCGTTGTAGTGATATTTTACGCCTATAAGGAAATGAAAGGCCACTGACGACAGCTACTACTATGTCAGAAACACGTGTCCACCCAGCCTCAATTTTTAAAATTGATTCTTAAAGACTT
>WYDF02320310.1:0-14465 GCA_009867245.2 Adranes taylori
CGTTCGGAATGGAAGGAGAAAGGGGAGGCCTACATCCAGCAGTGGATATTCAATGGTTGAATAAGAAGAAGAAGAAGAAGAAGAAGAAAGATATTTTATTTAGTGGAAAGAAATTTTGCTTGACAAAATGGCGGGAAAAAGTTAGTTTGGATCATCGATTCCCAACCTTTTTCTGTCCATCGTCTGTTTTTGAAAATCCGAACAAAATCATGTACTCTGCATGTATAAAAGGTTTGTTACAGAATTGCTCTTATCAAAGCAGGATCGTAATTTGTTTACTTTTTAACTACTATAATGCTTTTTATATTTTATTCTGTTTAGTTGTAACATAAAATATGCTTGTGCATGAGATTATACAGGGTTGGGTTAGATATTCGCTTGTTCTTAATTCGCTTCGACTAGTATTTATAACGTCACTTATATGCTTCTATTCGCGATTTTAATTTACTGACAATATGTTGTGAAGCTAATTATAATGCAAAAATTGTTAGCATTTTCCATTAGCAAAATCGCAAGTAAAAATATCGAAATAAAGGTAATGGGATTTATGTTATCAATTTCTCTACTGATTGGATTTTTAGCTTTTTCGTCGGCTTCTACAGAGTGTCGGTAGAATGAAATAGATAAATATTTAACGCAGATGTTGTAAGTTGATCCTGCCAGTGCAGATGATGAGATGTACAAAATTTGTGAAATGTATTATTGAAGATGCGATGAAATTTTTATGACGTAAAAAAATGAATTTGTGGTGATATCGGATTTACTCGCTATCGCCGAAGAAATAACGGAACAAGCGTCGATGATGCTCTTCACGTGCCTCAAGAGTTGTATCTCTGACATCTTCAGTGTCTCAATGTGTTGAGTGGTTGGCTTCCCTCTTCCATTGACGTTGACCTTCTTGCTCTCTCGTTGACGAAGTAGTTGTCAAGGAAGTGATATGGAAGATTGATATAAAAGAAGAATTGAAGATTAGTCGATCTTAAGAGACGAAAGAATCAGTAGAAAATTATTAATGAAATTATCTATGTATATTTGACCTGATGTTCTTAGAATTACTATTGATTTGAGTTGATTTAAAAAAATTTAAATAAGTAATTTGTTGGTAACGTTTACTAGAACAAAGCCAAATTCCGGAGTGCAATTTTATAGCTCGCCCTATAGGAATAAGTTTGATCATTTGGTGATGGCTTAAGTTAGCGTTGCTTGCGAATTTGCTCACTCATCAACAGCTAGTGTAAGACCCAAAATGCGTCTGAGGTATACTAGATATAGCGGCCCCTTTTTTTCCTGTGAAAAGCTGCTTCTGGTGTATTGCTGAAGCCAGTGGCATTCTACGGTGTTGGGCGCTAAAAAGGCGTGGCTTGAAAGAAACCTCTGCTAAAAAAATTTAGGTAGCCTATGACTTTGACCAATCGAAAAATTTTCTTGATCCATTAAGAAATTTAAGGATCAAAATTGCTTTATTTTGTTGATGAAGGCATAAGTGGTGGAACGTATAAGTGGTGGTAGTAGCAGTCCTACTTCACCAAAATCTTAGAAGCATTGCATTAAAAACGCCTTAAAAAAATGCGTTTAACTAATATCCAATCAAATTTGTCCAAAGCACCAAAAGGGTGCAATTGAAAATAAGTAATGGAAAAGTTCATTAAACGCCTTTTACAGTAAAGAATTAATAATAAATTGCCCCCGCATAGGAAATCGTTATGTCGTAAAACTATAACGATTTCCAAATATTAACAATTAAAATGCGTTACAAATATTAAAATCGTTACAAATATTAAAATGCGAAAATATACTATACTATGATATATATATTCATTTACAAGAGAAAGGATGCCGCTAGCTTTCGGCGAAACACATGAGGAAATTTTGCGTATATATAAATATCTGTATGGTTTTTCTATTCGGATCGAATTTCGCTGACGCTTATATCTTTCTCATGGCAGCAGGTCTCTTAATCTTGTTATCGCGATTTGGATTTTATTTTTAATCGTATTAAATCTTTATGATATGAATTTCTTAATGCCATTTATTGTTTGGTAACTAGTTATTACTAAACTAATTTATTAATTGGTATGTTAGATTTGTTTGACGAATTGAATTAGATTTTGATTAATCCATTTGTATATTATATTATCGGATCACTCATTGAATTGATTAGAGATTTGCTTACTGCAATCGTTAATTAATTGAATTAATGATAATCCGGTATCAGGTTAGCAATATTTGTTTGAAAATTTTTAGTGAGTAGCTAGTTTCCCTACCATCGGCCCCAAAATTTGTGAAATCTAATTAAAAATCACCCTTGTCTTCTAAATCCAATCTGATTAGTGTTTTTTATAGTAATTGTAAGTCTTTTAGATATTACTTCCTAATTAAATTTAGTAAATTTGATCCAAACATAATGTATTAACTTAGTTTTCTTCAATAGGATAAAAATTTTATTTCACTACTGATCCAAAAACTTGATGAACTGAACTTATCTTATTTCAATAGAAAAAAAATCCTAAGACATAATTTTCCTGTGGCTCTCCAAAATTATTTTGTGACCTTTTGGGGCAGCTTTTGGATCAGGTTATCGAACTACTTATCTAGATAGGCTTTTAAGTAATGAAATATTTAAAATTTTTGCAATCAACTATACATATTTTAAACTTTAATCTACAATTTGATGTAGCTTGAATTATTTATTGTAGTTAACTTAGAACAATGGAGCTGTCACCATAATGCATTTTATTCATTTTCTAATTTAGTGATTGAAAACCTGTCATCAGCTAGAGTTAAAAAAGTAATATTGAGGCAGGCAATTTTCGTTTGTTTTTTGTCATAATAAAAATGTATAATTTTTTGTTCCCTTTTTACTTCCTTTTTACAATAGATTATACGACGATATGTGTACGAGAATTTTTCTACAGAAATATATTTTACCAATGTCGCTTGTACAGTTCCGCCACTCTATTACGTAATGTTTACCGTAAACAGGTTTATGGAGGGCGCAGGGTGCAGACTCCTACTCTAAAGCCCCGAAAAACCTATCCTGTAGAATTTATCTGTAATATTTTCTGAATTATTTAGTCCGTAATATTTTCTTTTGCGCCGAGGCCCTCAACCAACCTTAATCCGATTTTGAATTTAGCATCAAAAATGGTTTAACTATGATAAAAGATAATTTTGTATTACAAAAATTTTCAGGTATTACATTCGACTGATTTTTCTTGACCGGAAATGCTAGTTTCCGTAACACTGCGAAATATGTGCTAATTTATAGTTCACTTTACGTGTATCTGTATACCCTAAAAGCTAATATTAAGTATAATGTATAATCGTAATTTTTTATATATTTTAGTTACGAAGTGCTTTTGGCGATATATTTTGGTCGTACGTACTGGCTACGTTTATTTGTTTATTTTTCGAAATGCCAACATCTGGTTTGCAAAAGGTATTACTTCAAAGTGGTTCCAAAACACAAAAGATGTCAAATACTTCTACTGTCAAGAAAACTTTATAATATTTATTATAAACGCTAAGTTTTAATTTTATTAAAAACAATTTAATAATAATAAGCTAATTAAAATTAATTTGATTCTTTTATTTCCACTGGTAAATTGCTCCAAAATGACAAATAATACAAATATATTTATTTATTTACAAATTTAATTGGAAATCCGTATTTATTTATAATTATTCAAAATACTGCCCTCCACGATTGATTTAGTCCGTGATAACGAGTTTTCAAGACATAATTTTTTCAATCTTCTGCTGTTAATTTTTCATTTTAGTTTTAATTGTTCTAAATAAGTTGCTACGTTAAAATAATATATTCTGTTAGAGTATGAGATGAAGTGCGCACAATTCGTCGACTTCCTCTAAGTCATAATTGTCCAAAGTCAGTCGCTTTTAATACCAATTTTTAAATTAAATTAGATTACATAATTTTTAAACCAAATATAATTTCGAAATTAAATTGTCACAAAATTAATGAAATACTTCTCTCTACTGAATAATGCTCTAATGAAATACCAAGATGCTATTAATTTGTTAAAACAGGCTTTGCTAGAGTATAACCTGAAAAATTACAATAAAATCACTATTTAAAATTGTGTAAAGTGTAATAAAACAAGTAAAACATGTAGATAATTTAATTGCATAAATGTACATGACACAGTTTTGTCATAGAAGAGCAAAGTAATCAAATGCTTCTGTTAAAGAAAAAACCAGAATTAGTTCTCTGAAGTCATAATTAGTAGAAGAAACGTTTTTTTTATTTCTTTATTTGTGAATTTAAAACATTTGTGCCAATTTAATTATTATGTATTTCAAACCATTTATTTTAATTGTTTTGATTTACTTCTGGAGCCATGGTAAATGTGAACCTCTCAGGATGTTTAATAACGTAACAGGTGAGTTACACAATCATTTTTATCTTTCATATTCTATCTAGGATTTTTTTAAATTTACTAAAAGTGTTTATAAATAAATGAAAGAGGAGTCGACATAGAACAACTTACCGGACGATATCGTGTGGACGACGCATTTATGTGTGTTTAAGTTGACCAGTTGACCGATTTTAATACAATTTGGCTCACAAGTATACAGCTTTTGCTACCAAATCTGCTGCTTGATTGATATCAAATCTGCTTTGAGCTTGATTGATATCAAATAGTGAAAATAAGCCATTTCAATTTTTTCCAAAAATGCATGCCAATATGCAAAAGGCAAAAGTCAGTGCAAAAGTTCAAATTTTTCCAGAAATGTAAATGTCAACATATAGGAGACTGAAAATGTGTAGACGTATTAAATAAAAACTGCATACGACGGCGTTCGTCCGATGTGAATATTTGTAATAGAATGCGACGTTGTCGGGTCTAAAGTTACGTTTACGTAAAAGAAAACGTTTTTCTTTACAATACCTCTGGAACCGGTGCAACTAAACATTCATATAAACTTTATCTACTTCAACAATTTTATGAATATTTAGCTTATGGGTGATTTAGTATTACAAACCATGAGGCGTAATCCGCCCCCTTCACAACTTCTTTTTAAATTCTACATCGAACAATCCATTAAAGGTTCTTAAGTGAAACAAAGTGATTCAATCTCCAAAAATTATTTTTTTTTTGTATTTTAGAAAATAAATTTTTGCTATCCGGATTTCGAGATTCCAAGAATCTCCTTATTCAAGCGCTAATGTAATTCAATTTAAAAGCTAATACAAATAAGAAAAGTCTAATTAATACAAAACTAATTATATTAAACTAATTTGTAAAGAACTTTATTAACACATGAAGTGATTTAAAAATAACACATAATTTTTATTGAAATTTAGTGTCTTGTCAAAACAAATCAATTTGAAAAAACCATTTTTGAAGTGAAAATTAAAATTCAATACTTATTTAAACTAATTAGAATATTTTAAGTTAGTAAAAAGATTATTTCTATCAAAATATGTTTTGTTCGTTGTTTTGTTATTGTTGGGGATTTGGGACTGGGAGGTTATGTATATGGGTTAGGTTATATTGGTAGAGATGGAATTGAAGATCTTTTAATTGTAGAGTCGAAACATAATTTTATAGTTGAAATTAAATGTAAAAATGATTTTGTATTAGTTGAGATGCCAATAAAGGTTATTTTATTTTATGTTTTGTTCATTTTGTCACTATGATTGATATCACTTATTATTACATAATGTTAAAATCTAATATTTTATATAATATCAATGATAGAAGATTATAGACAATTCTGTATAAAATGATTATAGTCAAAACTTATTTGCTTCTTTAATAGTTTATTACTATTTTTTTATTGCATCGTTAATATAGATTTGTTCAAGAAATTGTAATTGATTAGTGTTGTGGCAAATATTTAAAATACTGGAAATCACATATTAAGTCAAATTTATGACCTGAAGCTAAAATGTGGTCTACAAAATGAGAGACTCCATTTTTGTTTAATCTAATACAAACATGATGTTCCTTGTACCTGATATGGAAAGATCTTGAAGTCATTCCTACATATGTTGCCAAACATGTAGCGCAAGATAGCTTATATAGTCTACTTTTTGTTTTTAAGATGGATTCTCTTTATTATTTTTAATTCGATTAAAATGTTTATATGTTCTACAGTCTCTTTTCATGTTTAACCTTTTAAAAACATTGAAAATTTAAAACAATTTTGATTTAAATATGATAATCAACGATATTTATTTCGGAAGTTTTCAATTTCTTCCAAAGAGGAAATATCTAAACACAAAGATACATTTCTATCATTTTTGATCGATACTCTTAACAGTGTAACCATTACTGATGCCTATTGAACGTATTGTACTAATTTCTAATATAAAATCATTTAAAGAGATCGGAATTACCATCGCTCTATGAGCGAATGAATTAAATGCCGCAAATTTATGATTCCATTGTGCATTTGATAAATTTAAAATAAAATTTAAATAAATTGATAAATTTAAATAAATTTTAATTAAATTTAAATTATTAAATTTAAATTATAAATTTTGCGGCGTGAAGTAATGTTTTCAAGGTAATGCATTCACTTAACATTCTAAGTTAAGTGAATATATTGAGCCGATTTTAAGCAATAAATTTATCTTTTAAAATTCAAGACAAGAGCTCCAACTTTTATGATTCTTTAAAAATATGCTATACTATTTTGAAACTTTATCAGGATCACCCTTAAAATACCCTCTGGAATAACTAGGGGCACATACAAGAAACATTTTGTAAAAATGTGCACCCTACCGCTTTTCAAGTTATATCTTTTCTGTTGCACATATACAAACCGAAATATATTTCAACTTAACATTTTAAAATTTATTTCAGCGTTGGAATATGATTCCATGCCATCCCTATTTCATTTAGATGATTATGATTCATGTATGATTATGAAAAAAACTTTGTATTGTGCTGTCATTTTTCAGTTGCATCCTATAAACGAAAAGCGTCCTTCAAATGTATGGAAAATTATTCAAGTAAGTTGAGTAAAATTACGTAAGTTTTTAAAAGTTTAAAGAAATTTAACTTTACACTATTAACTAAACTCTTGGTTTAGTTCAAGAGTGCTCAACCCCTTTAGACCACGTGGTGATTTTTTCTGTAGTAGGGGGTAAACAGGGGACTCTCCGGCATTTTTCGCTGAGTAAGGCTCGACGCATTTACCATTCCTATCATTTATTTAATAGAATATATAAAAATTTTGCGAATGCTTAGGCCTCGATTCTCGGACACTTTTGCTCAGTAAAGTCCGGAGCATTCACAATTCCGATTACTTATTAGATAGAATGTATTAAAATATTGAAATCAAACTTCAGAATTCCAACTCGAAAAAAAATTTTTCAAAACTTTTATTGTGTAAGATGTTTTAAAATAAAAATGACAATAAACTGTTTCGCGCTATCCTGATTCCGAAGTAACAAAGGCTTCCTTATTCAAGCAATTATAGTAAAAAGTTACTCTAAACAAAAGTTAAAACTTGACACTTTAAAATTCTTGGAACAGGTATATATTAATCATGCCATTCTGAACGGTAAAACTTTATTGAACATTCACGTGTCATTTGAATTTAATAATATTTTGAATAAGTTTCTGAATGATGGTAGCTTCTCGTACTGTTTATCATTGTTTTAGTGTTTTGTTAATAGAGATGATGGTGTGTGTTCTCATAACAGTTATTCATATTAGAACAGTTACATGTGTTACCTATTTTGAAATTTATTTAATGATTTTGGTAACCCTAACCACAGAAGTTTTAATAATTTCACTTGCTAATTGATCTAGTGAGTCATGTCATATGTGTTTCTTGCTGATTGTGTTCATTTTGTTTGAAAATTGCCAGTTAATGGACATTTTGAAGTGGTTTTAAATGAAACCCAAAATAAAAATCAAATATTTTAAAGTAATTTTTTAACATTACGTTTTTTCTTTCAATTAATAGAATTCAGTTAAGAATGTGCCTCGTTTTTTATATATGGTTTAGCCTATTTATAAAAAACATAACTCATTTGCTTCGACCAGTACGAATGCTCGAATAATTTTTATTACTGGGAATTTTTTGACAATATGGTATTTTTATTGGTTTTATTAATTTTCTAACTTCAAAGTTTTTAAAACTATTCCTTTAGAGGGCTAAATAAAATTTTTTTAAATTACAAAAATTGTTCATTACAGATTATTCATACCTCGTTTGTGGATTTATATGTTCATTATGATTGTATACTAAATAATTTTTGTTTAGATTAACTTTCTTAGTATAATTGCTTGAATAAGGAAGTCTTTATTACTCTAGAATCCGGATAGCGTGAAACACTTTATTGTCGTTTTTAACATCTTACACAATAAAAGTTTTGAAAATATTTTTTTATCGAAATTCTGAAGTTTGATTTCAAATTGAATCCTCCACATCATTGGAACACATCAATAGTGTATTAAAATATTGGTAAATGCTTAGGGGTCAATTCTCGGACACTTTTTTGCTTATCGTTCGTATATCGTCACCGTGAATGTAAACAAACATATTTGAGATTATGTTTCATTATTAATATTATTTTTAACGCTAGATGTTACTAGCGTTCCAATAATATAAAGGCTGATACGCACTTGCATTTAAATAACTAGATTCTAGATGTGAAAATGCTGGAACTCCGAAAAAGTCAGTGTCCCTTGTACCTCTACGACCGGTAAAATTGTACCTTGTGTCCCCTCTGAGCAGTATGTCTGGTCCAGCCGACGTGATCGAATTGAAGCTAAATGGTGTTTTAATCTGATGTATTTAATATAGTGCGAAATTTGAAAGGGTTGGTAATGCAGATTTCTACGTCATTTCTTGCCTATAGCACTTTACATTCGGCGAGAGATAGCGCTTGTTCAATTTCATCCCAAGTGCTTTCGTTTAAAGAATCGTTCAAGAATGATTTAAATAAGTTAAGCTCCATTTCTGATTTATTAGATTTTATTGTAATGAAAAATTATTATTCGTCTTCTAGTTTTAGCGACATTGTATCTGCTTGTAATCTTTTTTTGGTCATTCCTGTTTCGATTGCATCAGCTGAATGGTCTTTTTCCAAATTAAAGTTAATTAAAACCTATTTCAGAAATTGCAAACCTGAAAAAAGATGATCAGCTTTAGCAAATATTTCCATAGACAATGAGGAAGTTCAAAAAATAAACATTGCTAATCTTATTTCAAATTTTGCACATTCAAAATAAGGAAAACAGATTTTGTTAATCATTTGTAAATATTTGAGATGTCTTTTCTTTTCTTTTTGTTTTGGTATTTCCATTATTTTGTTATTTTATGTTTATGTCATATTAATTTAGAGAATATTTTTTGATTTTGTTTCAGTTTTGTTACTCGTAGGTATATCAGTTATTATTCTTATTTCACATTGTTTTTGATTTATGCTTGCAGCGTTGTAAACTTTTTTTTCTAGATCCCAGAAAATAAATACTTGTGAGCATAACAATTGCTCTTTTTTGTACATAAAATTAATATAGTTACCACGTACCATAATGCTGATAGAAACTTTAATATTTTAATTATTTTATTTCATTTGGGGGCCGGCAAAATTATCGCACACAGGCTCGTGGCTACGTTGTTACGACTGTCTGACTGTACTGTGAATCGCTGTATTTTTTTAAGCCAATTAAAATAACTAAACTATAACTTTATTAATAGGTTTTTTATTAAAGACTAAATTACAATTCAATAATAGAGAAAATTATTTAAAAAAAAAAGAAATTAAAGTTTTGGAAAAAATGATGGTAAATAGTGATATGAAAGAAACTTATGTTTTTGTAAGTTAAAAGTTAACAGAAAATTACAATAGGAAATAATCTATAAAGAGAAGAAAATACTGAATGTTATAGACAAATAGAAAATTTGAAACAAATGAATAAAACAGAATCTGGAAGTTAGTTACACAATCTACAATAAATGTTCTGTTCTAACATAAACTATTATTACAATGAAGTTAACTATAAAAATAAGAATGAAAGTTTGATTATAATGTTTAGGCTGATTAGAAAGTTCTATAATAAAACACAATGGAACGAATTTAATTTGCAAGAATTATGTACTGAAGTAAACTATGAAAATAAGTCAATTAATTAGAAGTATCACATTTACAACGGTTATTAAATTCAATATTAGGATGTAACTTGTAAAAATATATTAAAAGAATTCAATAGAATAATGATTAAAAGTTCCGAAGGGAATTTAAGTAGAGTAAATTATATAACATTAAAACATTTCCTCGAATAATGAAATAGATTAATGATGATCTTTAGGATAAATATTAAACAAGATCTAAGACCAGGTTACAGTTTTTAACAAAAACGTCATTGGCACAATCGAATCTCAACTGGAAAAGCTTGAAACAAAAAGTACTGAAGCTATATGGCTGGTTGTGAAAAACTCTCTAGTCACAACTTTAGAAGAAACATCTCAAGAAGACCAAAATATTGTTAGACAGTCCTGGTTATCAACGGAAACACTACATCTCATTCTGGAACAAATGAAAATCAAATCCCGTGGTCTTGACAACGGTATAGATCTAGAACTGTACCAATCGTTAAATCTGGAGATACAAGTTGCTTCGCGCAGAGACAAACATAAATATCTGGTGAATGTTTGTATAGAAATTCAGAATTTCTCTGATACCAATAACTCAAGAAGATACATTCTAGCACTCAGAAGTTCAAATCCCGACGTTGGGCAGATGTTATAGATCAACATGATTATTTGAATACATAACTAGACCAAATTGCATTGGTGTGGAAAGATGACTGTGGAAATTTGTATGCTGACCCGAATGCTATTTATGGTGACCTGGGGAATTATGAGGCGAAACCGGATATTAGAGGAGGTGAAAGTAGCAATTGACAAATTAAGAGAAGATGAAACAGTAGGAATCGACAGAATATCAGCAGAGGTCTGATACAGGCTCTTGACGAAAGGGGGCAAAAAATCTTGCACATATTGTGTCACAAGATTTGGAAAACAGGCTTTTGGCGAGAAGACTGGTCAACTTCAGTATTGCTTCCCCTACATAAAAAAGGGACAGAAACAGTCTACAAAAACTATCGCCTGATAGCCCTGATATCAAATTCCTGCAAGATTATTTTGTACATTCTTCATACGAGACTACAAGCCTTCCTGCTATAGCTCCAGAACAAGCCGGATTTTTGAAAGGATTTGCGGGGTACTCGAGAACAAATTTAAATGAGAGGCAGCTTATAGAAAAGGCACAAGAATACTCGGTACCGATGTATCTGTGTTTTGTAAATTACGAGAAAGCGTTTGATAACGTTTGGCCGAGGCTATGGACGACTTTAGCAGAATTTGGAGTACCATGTAATTTTATCACTCTCGTCAAAAGCCTATATGAGAATTCACAGGCGGTCGTTAAAATCAATAATTCATTATCCGACAAATGTGGCGTTCAGGAAAGGCGTTCGTCAAGGCTTCCGTACTTTCACTTCTACTCTACAACATCTATAGCGAAGTAGTGATGCAGCGCACATTAGAGAACTGGAACAAAGGAGTAGAAATTGATGGAAAGCACTTTTCAAACCTTCGATTTGCGGATTGTACTCTCTAATAGTACCGAAGAGCTTTTAGAGTTTCTTCAAAGACTGTAAGAAATAAGCCGAGACTATGGGCTCAAAATAAATGACAAGACAAAACTCATGATAGTAGATCGAGATAACGAAAAGCGAAGTCGACCTACAAATATAGAGCACTTTGGAAGACGTCGAAAAAATTGTGTGTTTGGGCTCCATGCTCGATAAGTCCGGCTCTTGCGAATTGGAATTAAGGCAGCGAATTGAAATTGCCCGCTCGGTCATGATAAAACTAACGAAAATTTTCAAAGAACGAAATATCACTAGGAAAAGAAAGGCAAGCCTTGTAAACGGCCTAGTTATCCCCGTTTTTTTTTGGTACGCTTCAGAGACCTGGGTAATCCGTTCCAATGATAGGAGAAGAATAGACGCGTTTGAAATGTGGATCTGATGCAGTATGCTGCGAGTTCCCTGGACGGCTAGAAGAACAAATTTCTCCATCTTAAATGAGGTCAAAACCGTACAAAGATTGTCATCGATGACATATGGACGAATTTGAATTTTGTATGACACATCTCTCGACGTGACAGCATGGAAAAACTTTTTATCAGGGAAAAGGAAACGGAGACGATCCCCAACTAGGCGGACCGATATTATTTCGAAACTAACAGAAAAAAAATTCACTAAAGCAGCGCGCCAAGCGAACGATCGACAGACCTGGAAATAAATTGTTAAATAATACAGAAATTTGAAGATTGTCGTATTAAACGTCAACATTCAATCCACCGTAGTCACGACGTTGGACGAAGAAGTAGAAGTATATATTACTCATAGATATCTAATGAGACTGCGAAACACAAATCATTGTTATAGTATTTACTTTAGAAACAAAATGCATGAGTGCCAAAGAATAACAACAATTCTACCTTTTGACTTCTCAAATAGTTTACTGTTTGTTGCGCAAATGGGAACTGGCATTGTCATGGTGCAGAATGATGCGTCGCGTCGTATTTGTTTTTCGCAATTCACTGTTAACTTGTGGTAAACAAATTAATGTATACCATTCTGCATTAACAGTTCTACGATCTTCAATTGGAATAGTAGCGACATGTCCAGTTTTTTTAGACAAAATAAACTACCATTTTCTTAGAAACACTACGGCAGCTTTTGTTGGTTAGATTTTATCTTCAAACAGCCAAACAGTTGATTTCTGGTTCATAAGCATAGAACCAACTTTCGTCACCACTAGTAATGTCGTAGATCAAATTTGATCTCCCTTAGTCAAATCGTTTAAACATTTCTTTACACCAGTTCACGCGAGCCTCTTTCTGAGCTTCAGTTAAATTATGGGGTATCCAACGGGAACATATTTTTTTAACACCTAAGTGATGATGTAAAATTTCATTAATTTGTTTCATACCCAAGCCTAAGTGTGACTCAATTTCTCTATACGTAGCACGACGACCTGGCATCATATTTCGTACAGCATCAATGTTTTTAGCAGTTTTCGATGCCATTGGCGGACCTTCACGAAATTCATCACTAATATAACTACGGTCAAATTTAAACTCTTGGTACCATCGAAAGACAGTTGTCCTTAAAGGTGCCTCTTCACCAAAGGCAATTTTCAAATTTTCAATGCACTCCTTTTCAACGAAAATAAAATAAAATCATTGCTAGAAAATATTCTCTATTTAAATCCATTTTTATTGAATTCTAAATAATTTTGAAAATTTGCGGTAACGAAACGAAACAGTTTTGTTTGACAACTGACAGATCAAACTTCATGACGCTTTATAGGTTAACAATCGCTTAAGTACAGTGTTGCCACATTCCGAAATTTTAAGAGCATCCCTTGTATAAACAAATTCCAAAAAAAAACAAATGTTCTGAATACTGTATATGTGTATAACTTAGCGTATGTGACAGAAAATTACAATTTCATAAAAATGAAATACTTTATAATGTTCACTATTGTTAGTGACTTAATATGTTTTTTCTTAATTGAACCTTTATTCAATTTTAACAATTTATAATCTAAGATAAATTTTAAATTTAAATTGTGCTAATGTTCAAACGATTTTACACAAAGAATTAATTTTAGGAAGTGAACAGTATACCAAGAAATTATAGACATGATAAACTTCGTCATGGCATATGTATACCAAAAGTATGTCCAGAAATACCAAAAAGCCTATACCAAATTGGAGATAATATCAGTAGAGAACTTAGTTTTGCTATATCAAAATGCTACAGTCTTAAATTTAAAAATATTGATCTTCGTGGAGATGTAATCAACATGCAATGCGAAAATTCAGAACCGTATTATCAAATTGATTCCTATGATATCATGTACGCGTAAGTAATAAATATTTTGATGTATAAATTCTTTACTGAAATAATTTTTATTTTACTTCTAGGTTTATCGTTCTAACATTTTTATGTTTCGTAATGACGTGCTCTGTCTATGAAGGTTTTGCAAGATTATCAGACAAATATGAGAAATTAATGACATCCAAATGTAAGGATTTTCTCTTTTTTATATTTCATATACTTTGGTCTTATAAAAATTGCTAGACCCCTATCTAGAGCAATTTAAACTACATAAGTTTAAGAACTTTATTACCGATGGAATACTTTGAAACAATTTGAATCTTTATGAAAACAAAGGTTTACTGCATATTTCTCACATTTTACATATGTTAGTTTTTTACAATCAGGATTTTTACAATAGTTTCTAATTTCAGTATATAAGGGCCAATGTCCTACTGCATCGGTACGAATATTCATTGGCGGGACATAAGACGTTGGACCTTTTTTTGTCTTCTGCAATTTTCTTTTCAATTTCCGATGAAAGTCTGCCACGCTTTACTACATTCCCAATACATCCAGCTC
>WYDF02320321.1:0-14465 GCA_009867245.2 Adranes taylori
ACTTCCTCCCTTTCCTCATTCGACCATTCAATACATTCACACTCATTCGCCCAATGCTCCCACGTTTCCTCCATCCCCCCACATATTCTACATTTTCTTCCACTCTATATTTTTTTATATATTTATAAATAACTCACTAGAATTAATCGTGTGTATTAACTTTAGACAACAATTCTTGAATAAGGAGATACTAGAAGATCTCGAAATCTAGATAGCAACTGTTATTTTGTTACTCAAAATAAACGTAACAATTTTGGAGCTTGGAACACTGACTTTCATTATCAATCATGTCAACTCCAAATCACCAGAACACATCAGAAGTTATTTAATTTCTATTTAATTTCAGTATATAAAAGATGATCAAACAGTATACGAAATTATTTTTAGAAATATTATTGTACTTTTAAACTCAACCCGGAGAAAATAGATAATACATTTTTAAGTTTATATGTAAGATAAAAGATCAATTAGCTTTACACTTTTTCTGCTGTGCTAGATAGAAGAAATAAGACTTTTTTGTTTTTGTTTTTTACAAACAACTGTAGTAAACATAACCCACATGAGCTACCGTAATAAACATAACAACGAACTAAACAAATACTTATTCCTATTTTTTAATTTCATTGTGTGAAATTTGTATGAAAAATGTACGATTCGGATGATATTAAAGGACATCCTGATATTAAAGGACAGCAAAAATTTAATTAATTATATTATTAATATCAAACAGGTAAGAAAATTTGCTTGAAAAAAGAAGAAATGTTAAAATTACGAATGTATTAAGTTCTAAATTAATTGTCACACATGATACTATATATTGGGACACTACATTTTCAAGGACAATGAACAAGGATTTATAAATATGTGAAAAAGTTCAAATATGTATAGAACGAGGGGATCTGTTCTACAGATCTGTTCTACAGATCCCCTTGATAAACGAACACCACATTAGAAGCGAAATATGTATGGAGCAAGGGAGGCTGTAGCATAGACTACCTTCAGCAGATGGTAGACGAAGCGGAAATCTAATACCATTCACAGTGTAATCCAAGACTTTTAAATCCACAAGGTATAGAATCACAATTATTTAAATTTCGCTGAAATAACTTGATCTTCTATTTTATGTATATGCCATGCAGTAACAACTATAGGTTCTTCATCACATTCAAAAGCAGGTCTCTGGTTGTAAAAAAATTATATTTTTAGAAGTTGCATAATTCATTCGTATTCTTTTGAGTTTACACGTTACATACTCTATTATTATCTTCTGGAGAAATCGGTTTAAAACCTGTTGCTATAAAACTATCACCTACCCTACACAGATGAATCACGGCACCTACGAAAATCGTAACTAGTTGAAAGGGTGTCAAAACTGGAAGACCAGCTTCAATCACATTTTGAAATAAATGTGATAGAGGAAACGTGATGTAGAAACACACAGTCGATTTGCTTAGGCGTTCGGATAACAAAATTTGGGGAATCTATATGACACAAGGAGTCTATCAATTTTGATAGTTTGAAAAAATCTATCGATTTTAAGCAATTAAAGAGATTTTCAAATATTTTTTTTACATTTTGATGACTCTCTCAATTCTTTGTATAACAATATCTAACATAAAGGCTCCCTCCTATAATATCTTAAAGATTCTGCATGATCACCTAGAATAAATGTACAAACACCATTAATGGCTTAACGTTAGTAGATACGGGAAGTCATGAACAAATGGTTTAAATTTTATGATTTATAAGTTGATACTATTGCAGGCTTAATATGTCATTGTCAGTAACAAGTCCAAAATTACTTTTGGAAAGAACTTTAACTGACTACACATATACTAGATCCGAATATTTCTATTCAATCTGTAACTATGATGCATATTTTGACTGGAATAGTGGTTGCGAGCTCTATTAATATACTTCCCTAAATTGTGTACTCAATCATGTTCATGTTTTGAACATATTTTCTATTTCACCTTAGTAGTACGTCTTTTGCATTCATTCTTTTGCAATTTACCACAAAAAGAGAAAATTTATTGGTTAAAAATATAAAAGAATGGTGCATTTTTCATATCTGTGTGTACGTGCTGATAGATGTGTGTATATTCAAGGATTTCTCCTCAAGTATTTAATCTATTTTGATCAAATTTGATAGGAAGGCATTCTGTTTAAAATAAGAAATATAGTTTTAAAACTAGGAGGCTAAAATTTTGCACATATCTAGTACCTTGTATTATGCGTCGAACGAAATTAGCTTCGTGTCTCTATCTTTTATAGAACGCGATATTGCCACGTTTAAAGTGTAACCAATTTTTCGATATCTTGTTTTTTCGAATTTTATTTTTTTATTTCTTGCGTCAAAAGCTCCTTTAACATTTAAGCGAGTTTAAAAGAAGCGGACACTCAATCTTGGAAGTAAGTTGAACTTAAAAACCAAAATTGTACTACCTTAAATATCTCAATGAGATTTGTGATTCTCTTTAAAAGAATACCAAACATGAGCCTTCCTACTCTAATAGTTGGAAAGAAATAGTCCCTAATATCATATAAACTCTCCATTGACTAACATAGTAAATGAAAGTCAACATATAAATACGCATAATTCTTCAACAATAGTAGATAGAAGAAATCTTATAGGAAAAAATATTTTACATTTTAGCATATCTATAAAATTGTACTCCAATTTAGTAAATATTGTTATCAGTGACCGGTCTAAATTACATTTTTGGGAGGGGTTTAAACTAATCACATATCTATTATACCCGTCCGTATAATTTTATTTAATTTTTAAGTATAATTTAAATTTTAACTAAAATGGCGGTTTGAACTTGATTAACCTCTTCCGCCAAATTTTTCACTGATTAGTGTTTTTAAAAAGGCATTTAATAAATGTTTGAATGCAAGTAAAGTTTACTATTTTAATATTGTCAAACTGAAAGATGACTACAGATTGCAAAATATTATATCCAAAGCCATGCCAAGTACGCTTTCCAAGTATGGTAACAGCTATGGGTTTCTGTGGTCAATCAATTGTTACCCTAAACAACTATTGTGCTAATTGAATTTAATAGACGAGTTATAAGATACCATTCAAAACTAAATAAATCAACCTTTGTATGACTTTCAGTATATGAAAGATGGGGTGGCGGTATCTCACACGTTTCATGCCGGATAGAAATTAGAATTTTTTGTGTAATTTATTTATTATTAGTTTTTTACATACAACTGTGACCCATAACAACCGCATAACAACGAACTAAAATACTTATTCTTATTTTTCTAATTTCGTTGCGTGAAATGTTTATGATAAATGTACGATTCGGATGATACTTTACCTCTTGATATAAAAGAACTTGTAATTAATTATATTATTAATATTCAGAAAAAAAATGCTTGACAAATATCGAAATGTTAAAATTAGGCACGTATGAAGTTGTAAATCGTTCCTAAATTTGTTTCTCAAACTTCTTATATAGCACCGCAGAAAATATAAATTATGCAATATGTTAAAAATATAAATAATTAATTAATAATTTTATTAATTAATTATTTATTTAAATATAATTAATTAAATAATTCATCAATAAATTATTGTTCCATTAACTCAATTATTAATAACTTTTAAATTAAAAATTTGATGTGTTTCATTCTTAATGTATGTTACACACATAAAATGTTCATATTTCAAAATGACCGTAATAAAACATGAAAAAAGAATGAAGAAAACAATATCATATTTCAATATTATATTTTAAAATTTAATAATTTTAATCTATATACTCACCACATTAACACAAAAACAAAAAAATCGTTAACACAGTCTATCCATTCATTCGAATGCGATCTAATAAATTCATCGGCTTGGAAAATAAAAAGGTTACTGCCAGACGTATAATGCCAATGGAAATGAGAAAGGGTAGGACGCACCTACCAACAATAAGACCTTGACTCGTGAAAAGCCAAACAGCTGCGGAAATTGATCAATTTTTCCGATTTTGCTGCATTGGTTAACAGGTTTCTGTGTAAATTTCATGTAGTTATCAATATGTATAACAGATGGCAGAACATAAATTAACTTATACTCTATTCACGATTTTCTTAATAGTAAAGAACAGTGAAGAACTTTTTAAAAGTAATTTAAATAATTTTTGCGATTTCATATACAGTAGAAACTCGATTATCCGTCTCTCGATTTTTCGTCGCCCATAAATCACGCACGTCACTACATTAACCATCACCCACATATCACGACATCATTTTTTTGTATTTCGTTTATACATAGACATGCTTTATTTATTCAGGGTCTTTCGATTATGCTTATTGAATCCCTTTTTTTGGTTATTGTTTCAGTAAATAAGAATTCTTTATGCCAATGTATTGTAATAAAGTTACTTTTAAAACAAAAGAGAAATAAAATTAATTCGGGACAACCTATATAAATTAACGTCCGCCTATAAAATAAATAAATGTCAAATGGGATTTTTTCTATCCTATGTTAAAAGTAGAAATATTATGAATACATGTTAAGGTAAAAAATTAATCAAGGCAATTAATTAGTACAATAAGAAACCATTAATAAATATATTTTCCCGTTGAATTTAGAATTTAAAAACATTGTAATTATTACGTTTTATAAATGTAAACAATATGATAATGCATTTAACCTGCCGCGCGATGCGTGGGCGTTGGGAAGGGATAAGTAGAATTTGTATACTAGATTTATGAGCGAGTGAGATAGTTAGTATTTTTGTAGTACGTACGAATGCTGCATTAAAGGAAATAGAATTACTGTTGCCGTTATTACGCACAGAAATGGGGTGTATGATATACCTTCTGATCTCCGTGTATTAGGATTTGTTAATAATTTAATAAATTATTTATATTTTAACTCGCGCAAGTACACTCTTTTCTATGAGTACCCGTGACGGGTCGGAACGTAATGTGTTATGACTTTGCACACGTCCTGTGGCAAGCAGCTACAGAAACAAATGGCTATTGGCTTATAAATAAGGCGCGCTTACGCCTTTGGGGGAGAGTCTTCGAATCACGCTTCGAGAAGAAGTCAGCCGTCCTATCTAGCTCCGAGCCACCAGCGAGTCTACCAGTAAGCGTTTGGTAAGCAACTTTATATAATTTGCATTGTATTAATTATACTGCATGTGTTGCTTAGCTTGTTCCGTTGTGTGGTATGATAGAGCGTATGCATGTATTGCATGTTTTAATTAGATTGCTCCGTAGGATAACCCGTATGCATGTGAAGCATGTTTGCAGTTTTGTTTGAACCTTTCCGCTACCGCTTTCCTGTGTACTAAAGTATATATCACTAGCCCAACAGCTACGTCAGTTCAAATAGGCGACGTAGCATATATAGTGTACTAGTGGTAGTCACTTGGCGTATAGTAGTAAGGCAACGCTACGCAGCCATAGTACTTACCTTGTCTCACCGTTTAAACTACGAGCGCATGTTGCTAGTATAACTGGTTGCATCCACTGAGATACAGAAGCGTTAGTTCTTCCAGGCAACGCTACGCCGTCTTAAGTGTATACTACTAGTGAAGCTGGTGACATTCGTTTAGCAGACAGTAACGATAGTTCTCTAAGCCAACGCTACGCGGCTGTAGTACCTACCATATTTCACCTTCCGAACTAAGAACGTATGTTATTGATGAAACTGGTAGTATTCACTGACATACAGTAGCGTTAGTTCTTCCAGGCAACGCTACGCCGTCTTTAGTGCATACTGCTGGCGAAATTGGTAACACCCGTTTGGCGCAGTCATGTCAGTTGAAATAGGCGACTTTACGAAGCCATAGTGTTGTCCTCTCATTCCTTCCGTTTTGTGATTGATATTGAGTAATTGAAGTTACCGCCATTTTTCATCGCTTTCAGTATTGTTACTTTAGCACCGCATTTAGTACTTGCTTTAACCGCACCGTACCGTTAATATTTCGCTGAGCGCCGTTTTTTTATTATTATTATTTTAATTGCATGACCGTTTCCCTAAGCGCAATTTTTTTGTTTATGTTGTGTAAAATATCGCATATTTTATTTAATATTCATTTATTCGATTTATGAGTAATATTTGATTGAGTATATATTTTTCTTTCGCTAATTGTTTATTTTGTGTGTAGAACAACAATACACGGTTCTGTTATATGTTTAAATGCTGTTTCACTTATTAATATTAAGTAACTAAGGACCGACGAACAACAATACCAGTTCGAAGTGCGGTCTCACTATAAACTGACCTGGCGTCCGAAGCAACTTCCTGAAGACCGAGATAGTATATTATTTAGTTGTGCCATTAATGTGACAGACGCTAAGGCTCCCCATTAGCAGCGTCGCGAGTGGGAGTTCCGTTTAGCATATATATCTATGAGATAGATAGTAGTAAGGACATCAAATGTTTTGACGGCCGAACAAAGGGGCGTCGACGTCGTTATAGTTTATTTACATTATTGAAAGAAAATTATTGCTAAATGAACAAAGAAGTTCATGAAATGACTGGAGTTGGTTAAAAAAAATGAAACGAAACAATCAGAGCCCCAATTTTTTCATATAAACAAAACAATTTAATTTTGTTTATCTAAGTAAGAATTGTTTTCTGGAAGTTATCTCGACTAACTCCAGTCATTTCATTTCAGTCTGTTTTTGTTATTCAAAATCCAAAGTTAAACCAAGATTTTTTGCCATTTTTTAATTACAAAATGGAACAAAAGTCGTCCAAACGTAAACGAAAATTTTAGAAATCGAAACCAAATTAGAAATTATTAGTAAATTTAAAAAAGGTGAGTGCGACTGTGATAAGAGATTCAATATCCTGAGGAGTACAATTAACTGCTTCTGACGGATCGGCTGAGCTGTGGCACTTTGCGTCACTCGGCAACAAGATGGGCGTGGTTTGAAGGAAGTTTCTGGCACAAATTTTTTGGAAGGTTGTACTTCCGACCAATAGAAAAACCTCTTCTTGCTGCGTTGAGATTCTAAGGATCAAAGTTGCATTGCTTTCGTAGCGGATATCTAAGAAAATTCAAGTGGTGGTTTCTAAACGGTGGTGGGTAACTTCATGCGGTCAGAATCTTAGAAGCATTGCATTGAAAACGCCTTCTGCTAAAATGCGTGGACTTAATATCCAATCGGCCTCGTTAAAATCACCAAAAGGGTGCAAAGTGTAACTGTTTATTGAAAATCAGTGGTGGTAATATTCTTTAAAAGCTTTTTCAAGTTAAAAAACTAATAATAATAAAAGCGTTCGAACAAGAAATCTTCCGATACTAAAATATTCTATCTGCGAAAATGCACACAAACATGTATGTATGAAAGCTTGCCGCCGTATATTATCGCCAAAAGATGTTAACGAGGCATCATTTAATCTTGGCTTTCTAGGCTAGGCTGCATTTGTATAAATGTGTGTAAATATTATTTCTGTGTTATCGGTATCATCTATACGATTATTTCTTTCTCACGACTCAGAGCCTTTGAAGTTTTACGCGGGATATGGATTTTATTTTAAGCGTATTAAAATTATATTAAGCATAACCAACTTAGATTTATTTTATCGATTTAATTCATCGTTATTATATTGATTAGTTAATTTATTAAATTGTATGTATTTGAAGACTTGAATTTGGTTTGATTAGTCAATTTATATTGTATTAGAGCAGCGGTTCTCGCGTACCAGCATAAGGAAATCACATAAACTATAGTACAGCAGCATTTGAAAAAAAAATGTTTACTTAAAAAAAAAATAAAGTTATGGAAGGGACCTTATATTTTGCGTAAAAAAACATCTCAAATAATAATAAAGTTATGGAAGGGACCTTATATTTTGCGTAAAAAAAAAACGTCTCAAATAATAATAAAGTTATGGAAGGGACCTTATATTTTGTTATATTTTGCGTACCACCTGGTGTTCTTTAATGTACCACAAGTTGAGAACCCCTGTATTAGAGGATTACTCATTCAATTAATGAATTATTAAAGAATTGCTTATTGCAATCGTTAATTAATTGAATTAATGATAAGCCAGTATTATCAAGCGCTCGATGTTTTTCTATTTGAGCCTAGTGTTATTTGCCATCATTTGCTTCCGTTAAATTTCCTTTGGAGGAGAAATTTATTTAGGTATAAAAAATAAAGGAATTTTACGTATACACATTTTTAAATGTCTATCTTCAATTTTGAGTTTTTGAAAAACTTAAAAAATGACGCAACAACGATACACCTGTATAACAAATTTTATTAAAGTTATTAAGCCAAACCTGAGTTATACCGTCGTCATACATAGGAACACGAAAATCACTGATTTCTTTCACATTGTAGACAAAATTGTTGGTGTCAAATAAAATGCAAGGTGCTTTTTAAATTCATAGAGGTTAATTGCTCATCCCAATTCACATATACGAGGACTACAAATAAGTTACAAGTTTTGAGTAAGTTATATTAATGATCTCTTAACGATTTAACAGATAAACTCATTTATTCATTTTATCTAAAACCTATTTTCGATTGCAGCAATAGATTTAAAAATTAAAGATATAATTATAAAATTTATATTGAATAGTAAATTTACAACTTAAAAATAATAGATTTAATTTTTCTTTTATTCTACGTGGAATATACTTCCATCTTACACATTTCAATGTTCTTATTTGCGAAGTTCTTTATTCTCTTTATCTAGACCTCTAAATGAAACTTTGCAGCCATTTCAAAGATTCTTTTTCAGTTTGTCATCACTTTCCAGACACTTATTAATGAAATTATAAATACTTTTTACATAACTTTCGCGATATTCACGAAAGTGATTTACATGAGCACTAGTCTCAAAACATTGTTTACTAACATCGATGCCTTTGGCTGCTCGCAATTGCGCAAAGTTTTCTACGTCCTAAAAAGCAATATGGAAAGAAATTGTATCAAATTGGTTTTAAAAAGGAACTAAGGGTTGATGTGCATTTCTGGCTTAGGGATAGTGTGATAGTATTCGAGAAATACTTTTATATTAAATTATAATAAAAGGGTTGTTAATTAAATACACGCGATCGTTTAAGTGTGTAAACAAACTTTATGAAACAGTAATAGAAAAACATTAATCAAGGTGATAAACCAAATGCCAAAGTTGTTTTATAATTGATGCATGGGTTATAAACAATACAAACTGTGTGCGCTCTTTGCATAGCTGAAGATGTTTACAACAATGACGCTAGTAAGAGAAACAACGCATGATTTCATTCATTAATAAAAACAAACGCTTAGCTCTGTGTACCACCTGGCCCAAGAAACCTATTTGAAAATTGTTTATATGAATATACGTATGTATGACTGTATGCAAATATTATTACTAAGAGATATTATGAAATTAAATACAGTTGTACGAAGTAACCAACGATTAGCAAACGCGCTAAACCCGTAGACGTGCTAAACGTAATAGATTGTCTCATCGTTGATTACTTCGTACAACTGCATTTAATTTCATAACATCTCTTAGTAATAAATAATATAGGCATACACTCATACGTACGTATATTCATATAAATGAGTTTCAAACTAGTAATACTTTCTATATATTCTTAATTTAAAAAAATTGAATTAACTTGCCCATTCTTTACCGATCATGTTTTAACTTGTGATACAGTTACATGAGTACCTAAACATATATAACTACAACTGCATTAATGGATGAATTTGAAAGCGTATCACTCGTAATTAGCGAGAATGAATATAAAATACATACGATAAACATGAAATAATTTAGGTCTATGAATAGCAATTCTGAAGACTGCATTGAAAATCGTTTACGCAAATAAACAAAATGTCTATCTATGTGTGAATCTTCTTTTAAGATATTAAGTTTCATTATGATACATTAAGTTGATTAACTTCTTCGCCGGAGTAGTTAGCAAACGCATACTATTGAAGTTAAATATTTTCCATATATTTTTACCTGATATTCTATCAATTTATCTGCCTTGGAATAGATAAAATGTTGTGGACATTTTGATTTGTCAGACAATAACCAATCAAAGGTAGTAAGAGCATTTGGCAATCGATTTCCATAAAATAATACACGAATGAGATGCTAAAAAATAATTTAATTATAAGTCTATGTATTAACTACCCAATTTTTATCTGTACATTTTGCGTGGAGAAATTTACAGTCATAAAACATTATTTGAAATTAAACTTATGTAGGCAATTGAATGTGCACTAGAAGAAGTAAAATTAAAGTAACAGATAACACACAAAAAACAAATGTATTATTCAAGGAAAATATGGACATATAAATCAAATGTTAAAAAATAATTAGTCACAAACACATACTAAAAATGTATTTATTGGTAAATTGATTAAGTTTTTAGCAGTTTCATTGTAAAATTTTGAATTAAAACAATATTCACAGTTTCTACTTTCATAATACGTTTTATGTCATATGTCATATCATATAAAAGTCAACTATTGTAATGATGTTGATTGCTGTGCATTACAGAATTGATGATATTGCAGTGCGTCCTAAGTAACTACGCAAACCCTAAGTAGGTACACAAACATAAACGCGCTCATCTAGAAGTTATGTTTGCTGTTCTGATAAAATCGTTAAATTCCTCTTGTGAAATGAGATGTGTGATCTACCTTTATTTATTTTGTAAATAAAGGTAGATTTCGGCACTAATTTATAAATGAAATTGATTCACTGAAAAAATTTAAAGACAATAATTCATTCAACACGCTCAAATTTGCACGATCTACCGCAAATAAGGTTAACTGCCAATAAGTTTAGTTGCATTGAGAGATCGAGTGTCTTCAAAGACAATTATAATAGCAGGATGATTCGTAAATGAAATAGGTTTGCTATCACAGATTTTGTTTATTTTGGACTTAAAACTTATATACAACCTACATTTGATTAAATGAATCAGCCTGCTTGGAATTGGGATTGGATTGATGTCGCGTAAGAAATACATGTATTATTTAAACTTACATAAAAATTCCATCCAATTAGGTGAATAAGCGTAATAAATAGCGCAACTGTAGTTTTGATCACCACATTTCCATTTACTATTTCTTTTATTGCTCGATATAGTAAATAACTCTTTTCCCGTCCTGGAGATGAGTCAAATATTACACCTTTAATCTGCAAAAGACAAGAACATTGCATAATTACGTTATATTGGGAAGAATTTAATTACATGTCACATTTTTAAGAAATACAATAAAAACTAGTAGTTTGTAAACTATCGCAAAATTGAATACAAGTATAAAATATAGGAATAATTTGAGTAATAACGATACTTTACTTTTTTTCTATAGACTCTGCAAAAGATCTATCTCGTTGTTCGAAATCATTTAAAATACAAGACGTGTCTACTTACTGGTAAACGCTTGCCTCCCGTTAGCAAAGCTTTCGAAAAATGGTAATAAATTAATCCTCCACCGTTTGAGAATAAATGCACGAATATGGAACGCTCGTGGAGATTCAGATCTGTAATCAATTTAACCAAATTCTGAGAAACATTTTGCAAATTTCCAGTATCCCAGAGCAAGTCTTTCAGAGTTGAAACATAACGAAATGTTATTAATCTAAAATAAAAAATCAAGTGATTCAATTTATTTTTAAATGGTTTCAACTTATTCTCTAAATGAAGTGATTCAATTTAGTGGTTCAATTAAAAGCACGCAGCGATGGTATTTACATGGAAAGCGTTCAAAATGTCGCACGATCCGTTCAATAAATAGGAAAATCTGGTTAGATGAAGGTAACATTCATTGAACTCATTAAGAATATTCGTTGAAAACAAGATAGCATCAAATCTCTGGCTATACGAGGTTAAAGCACACAAAGTTCAATAAACGTATTAAGAGTTATTTGTTAGAAATTGAAGATCGTAAAAGCGAAATCCTCAAATGCAGAGTTTATTGAATCCATAGAAAAAAATGCGGGCGAAGCCAAAAAGCCATAAAGGAAAAAAAGTATCTCCTAATATGTATACAAAGTTTTGCTTACGTTCTGCGTTCGTGTGAGCAAACAAAAAACTCGCAAAACATCCGCCCAAAACAAAACACGTGTAAGGAAATCGTAAATCACTTTTAATTCCTTTTGACATTAATCTCTCTCGTTTTGAGCAAAACAGCAAAACAAAAACCAAAATCACTGCAGTATATCAGCGCTACACGGGCTTCAGCAGTTAACTATATTTCTCTCTTTCTTTCTCCCCCCTCCCCCTCTCTTGTAACTCCCTATGTGCACGGGAGTGCGAACGTGGTAGACGACAGTTGTTTCCATCTTTCTATTCTATCTGCTGTGTGCAGAGTTCAGTGACCTCTCGACGTTGTTCTTCGTTCGATGTTCTTGCAAAAAAAAACTGTCTGGGATTATACATCGCATATTTTTACTCGTCCAATTAAATCCTATTATTATTTGATTTTCGATTTTTTTATTTGATGGTTTTTTAGTGTGTTAATTCATATTTATTGATTGTTTTATTCCATTTATCGACTCTGGTGGAGGCTATATACAATATACCGATAACAAAATCCTCCAGCATATAAGATCAATTGCTGGGACAGCCTTTTGTGGCGTTATAATCCATTATATGGACTGGTTTTCCAGTTTTAACATTTACCTGGTTTTTATCGTGACATGTTGACAAAATTAAAACAACTTTATGTTTTTGCAACATGAGACCAAAGTTGAGGAGTCATTACATCCAAATAAATGACTGGCAGGGAAAAGTCTTATATTTTCTATCACAAATTAAATTGGAATTTTTGGAATTCTGTCTCAAGGTTCCTAAGATTCCTTAAACCAACGGATAATATATATTCGCCAATGGATAATTTCTGAACCAATTATCCGTGGTCACGTTTCAATTCATATTCTTCAGCGAATCAGACAAAGTCAACGGCTTATTGGAGGTGACATAGGGCGCAGACTTTTATACTCCACAATAAATAATCATGTTGTATATTTAAATGTTTGTGAATCACACATGTTTCAAATTCAAGCTGTTACAAATTGCCCTGCTTTTGGGGCATGTACTGTATAAAACTGCAACGGTCACGAAAAGTCACAAGCATTTTGTTGATGGTCACAGATTCACCAACATTATAAGCTTTCTGACAATTATATATAAAGGTCGAATTAAAATTTCGAATCTGAGCTAATTCGTCTCATATAGAGAGTATTGACGAGTAGTAAAAACGAAGAGATCTCAATAACAACCGAAATCTACGTCCACTAAAAATTAGCACACAAAATTATAAGCCCTGTTCCATTTGTAATACGAAATTCGTAGAAATAAGCACTATTTCCACGTCTTGTGGCAATCAAGAGCAATGTCCCGAAAGCAGCTTTGATTTTCGATCTTTAGATGGGTTTGTAATCCCTATCTCGAAACAGAGTGTTAGAACACCGATCCTTTTCAGCCTTTCTTTGTGAAATATAAATATTATTATTCTGTTTAACAATATATCATTTATAAATTGTAAAGAAAAGATTTGAATAATTCGAGCTATGTTTTACAGTTCCTAGCTTGCCCCTTAGGACGAAGAAGATGTTTATAATGTTTTTTGAGTTAGTCTTTGATGCTTGTGAAAGAAGTTTGTTCAGCCAAATCGTTTCATTATCTTTGCGAATCCAAAATTCCAGACCGTGCACCTCCTGATCTTGCTCCGTGTCCTGATCCTTGTCATTATGATTGTCAATTTCAAGATCTAACTCTTCAAAATCGAGATCTGTAACAGATCTTATTTACTCACCAGCAATTTATTGCAATTAGCGACAGTTAAAGCCCACGTAAATTAATTGACATATTTTAAGCAACAAAAAGGCGCATTAATACAAATTGGGCATATTTTTCTCACCTCCTCGCGAGCCGTACTCACCGCACACGCCACCCTACGCCTCTGCCTTTAGTAGAGGTACGAAAAGTGTTAAACAAAAAATCCACGTTATGAAATCCGTTATCAGCGATATATATATATTTAATATATATTTACGAAAATAAATGTAAAGATATTCAACTCACCCTCTATTCTCGTAAATTTCTCCATATTTTGCTAAGTGTTTATCAGTACAACCCAACCAACCTAATAGTACAACCACTGGTTGCTTTTCTTCATCTGCGATGGAAATGTACACATCATTACCGGTACCCTCACAATCATGCTTACGATTAATCGATGGAAATTTTACATGACATTTTACACCATGCTCTCGAATGGTTGTAGAAATCTGATTAGCATTCATTCTGTCTAGACGGACTATGTTTGTTCTAAAAAAAATAAAAATTAATTACTTAAATGAACGTTTTTAAATAAGTTAAAAAATATAAATATTTACAAGCTAGGTAATTTAAATATATTGTAATTCACTGGCATGAGAGAAATTGCAGGTTTATTTATGTAAAACTATTCTAGAAAATAATGCATTTGCATAAAGCATATTTACATATTTTAAAAACTTTTAATGA
>WYDF02320332.1:0-14465 GCA_009867245.2 Adranes taylori
ATGCTAGTGGAAAGCCAGACAATTAGTAATTAACATTTAGAGAATCATTGAAGCTTCTATATATGAAGTAAAATATAGCGTGAATGCATTTTAAAAGCATCTTAATTAGTTCAGAAGTAGATTAAGTTCCGACGGAACTAGATTATTTCCGAGATGTTCAAATTATCGGAAGAAATGAATATTTAGCAAGTCTAGCTTAAGGAAAGTCAGGGGCGGTGTAATAACATTAAATTGAGTGTATGATGTGTTAACACTACCCACGGACCCAGTACTCTATAGAAGAAGTGCGCTATGTCAGTGTGTAAGTGACCAAATTAATTTAATTGGTAATTGATTGATAAAAAATGAATGCACGCTGTGTGGGGTTTATGGGTATAGATACCTGAAGCACATCTGATTTGATTGACCTGAATTATAATCAAATGTAATTAACCTGACAGCAGTATAGGCAATTAAGTGGAATACAAGAACTAAATGTATTTTACCAGAAGAGGGGAATTGCGAAGATTCTAGATTGTGTTAATTATGTACAAATTAATAATGACAAAATATATGCATATCGATAAGTGGGAGGGGATCAGAATGTATAGAAACGATACCCAATTGTAGTGAAGGGATAGCTATTATAGACATCCGCCGAACGTCGTAATGTCGAACTAAGAGCTAAATAATAATCAGTATTAAAATAATATTAGAATAATAATTAAATAAAAGATAAAGTTCATGTCTAATTAAAGTGTGATCATAAAATGATTAATTATTATATTATGAATTCGTCTAATGTAACGCGATACTTAGTATTAATATTTTTGGGAATAATTCAGATAAAATAACTTGAGTATAATTTTGATGAATAACTTGTTAATTAGTAACAAGTTTGTTGATCTAGGTAAAGCCAAACGAAAAACAAATAAATAATTCAGATATTGGTGTATTACTCTAAAATAATAAATAAATAGTTTGTGTACCGCGGAAAAATCTATAAGTACTTAGTTTAACATTTCTTTGATGTAACTGAACAAATCATAGTCACTTTTATTCAAGTGCTGATTTATTTTATTAATTGCAAAGCGTTGATTACGTTATTTTAAGTATGGGAATGAATGAGCATGTCCCTGGATTGCATGTAAACATTTTTAACGACCAATATAATTTAATTAAGTTTAATAACTGTTTCATTTCTGCTGCCTGAATTATTAAGGCTATGACTATAGTTAAGGATTGACGTTACCAGACATTACTCAGCCACGAAAGGAATGATTAAATCTAAATGACATGTCCAACTTAGCGATGGTCCGGCTTAGAATTTTTATTCTAAATTAAGTAGGCTAACTGGGCATTTATATTAAATATTTCCGCATCAATCATTCAATTAATAACTCTGCTAGAAGTAGTTAAACTAAAGTGCTAGCTTATAGAATAACGTAGGAATTCAGGTACTTGTAATTCTGAGGGAATTGGTACGCTAACCCATGCAAAAAGTCCGCTCCCACCCAAGTCACGTTGGAGAGGACAACCCTCCGCCTCAAATTATACGTGACCACTAAACTCGTCGTCGGAATCACCTTATTCCCTTATTGTGACGCGTTTCCGCTTGTTCAAGCCATTTTAAAGCACTGACAGACCGCATTGTAATTTGCTGGTTATCTTATTCTTCATTATTCTTCATTCGGTTTTGCCATGTTGTGTATATATTTTGATATTCTTCATTTGGTTTTCTTGTTACGTTATCTATTGTTTTCTGATTGTTTCTTGTGTAATAATTTGAGGCATCTTAGTAGGCTTTCAAATTTAGTTTAATTGTTCGTTTATTAGGTCTTCATTTATCTTACGTTGTTGATTAAGTGATTGGCGTAGTGTGTGTGGTATATGTCCGGTCTTCTTAACGTATATTGGTGTTCTCTGTATCTTGTTCTGAAATTACGATTTCTTTTTCCGATGTATGCTTCTTTACAGGTGTTGCAATTTAATTTGTATATCCCGCTCTGTTTGAATTTGTTTTATGTCCAGGTTCTTATTGCTTCTTTTTAATATAGTTAGTATGTTAGTTTAATATAGTTAGTGTGTTTCGATTGTTTTGTTTGGGTGATCGTTGTAGATTAAGTGATTTGCGTAGTGTGAGTGGTATATGTCCATATTGCATATTGGTGTTCTCTGCATCTTGTTCTGAAATTACGATTTGTTTTTCCGATGTATGCTTCTTTACATGTGTTGCAATTTAATTTGTATATCCTGCTCTCATTGAATTTGTTCGGCGTGTTTGTATTATGGTTAAATAGCTTGCAGAGGTTATTTTCGGTTCGGTATCCTATTTTTATATTGTTTGGTTTAGAATATTTTGGTTAATTTGTAGGTATCTTTATCTGTATAAGTGAATGTTATATATTTTTGGTTTTCAATGTTTTCTTTATTTTTTGGTGGTTTTGGTTTCATGACATTATTATAAATTTTTGTTATCTGGATATCCGTTTATTTGACCAATTTCTATTATTTTCTGTTTTTCCTTTTCATTATTTTCTATTGTTAGTAGTATTAACTTTAGTTTGTTAAATAGTGCTCTAAATGCTGCGTGTTTATGTGCTGTTTGGTGATTTGATGTTGCGTTTATTATATAATTTTTATACGTCGCTTTTCTACATATGTCGTATTCCAATTTGTCATTCTGTTTTGTAACTTCGATGTCCAGGTAGTTTAGTTTATTATAGGTTTCTGCTTATATTGTAAATTTCAGATTGTTGTGGATGCTATTTAATATATGTTTTAGTTTTTCTTCATTGATTTGCGTGTTGTCATTTATTATGCATAGTGCGTCATCTACATATCTGATCCATTTTATTACTGTTGTATGATTATTTAATTGACCTCGAATTCATCTATGATTTTTGTTCGTTTTAAGCGCATTTACTATGTATTGTATTTTTGTCTTATTTAAGCTGATTGCTTTCTAGTTGTTTTCTTGTTATTTCTATTGTTTCGTTTGCTGGGATGTTGGTGTATAAATTTGTGATATCGAAAAAGAATAAAGAGAATATAATAAAGTTACTTTTACTTTGAACACTTTTAAAAATTATAAACGTAAATGTTTCTCAATTTTAGCACAATTTATTACTATAACATAAAAGTAATTGAAATTATAAAAGAATTACATTTTTCATGTAATTGTAATAAAATGCATTTAATTCCTTTTTTTAAAGACATGTACTTTGTAATTGTAATTAGTTACTTTCTTGAAAAAGTACTTTGTAATTGTAATTAATTTTGAAGTAGGTACATGTAATTACCCAGCTCTGGTAAATTAGTAGAAGTTTTGATTCAAAAAGTGGACAATATCAAAGTATGTGCCACAAGAGTTTTGGAGTTTAACGCAAACATACAAAGAGGGTCATTCACGATGTCATATTTTCTATTGTAGCATTTTTGCACTTAGTTGTTAATAAGATACCCTTGTTATGCCATCAAAAGCGGTAACTTGTTTTCTGTAATATCTACCTAATTAATTAGTTTGTGGCAGCATTTTTAATGGGAACATTAGTTTAATGAATGACCTCGATAAGTTTTAGTTATCGTAAAGATGTACGTACCTACTGATAGTAAAAATACTTGTGAATCGGAAACAGAAAAATATGTACTTTGCCTTTTATTTAAATATTTTACATAAACGAAAATGAACATTGAAGAATTTGAAATTTCTGTTCCATGGGGCAACATTGCAGGTAAAATATTATGTTATTTATTCTCTGTGTTATCTTGATAAAGACGAATTGTATGATAAGACGTAAACATAGCAATTGTAAAATTTATTTTTTGTAATGACAGAAATTATATTTAAAGCAAGCCTGGTAACTTTTAATATTTTCTTTGCTTAAAATCATAAAAGTAATTTCAGTGTTACAAGCCTTAACACGTTCACGGACAAGGTGGTATATGCAGCTGCCCATATAGGGGCAAGACGGGAGATCCCGTATAATACTACTAGTTGCTGTATATGCAAGGCGGCGTTCAGCGTCGCCGTTGTGTGCTTTTGTTATTGGCGTATAATGCAATGTCCCAGCAGAAAACATTAAATTTTGTGAAATGGTTTGTGTTTATATATGTTTACTCTCGTGCTTCTAAAGATTTAAAAGTAAGTGCATACAATTATTTGTAATTTTATATTTAGTATGTTTAACTTTTTAAATATTTCTGTAGAAATAAGTTTGTATTGTTTTGAAAGAGCAAAGTATGTCCTTATCATGTGATCAGCTTGTTATTTATTTCTGGTTATGATATCGCCTACATTTTTTATATATTTTACATATTTTTAGAAAGGCATTATGGATCCAAAGGAAGAAGAGCGACTCTTGCAGCTCTACGACGAAGTTCCCATGCCAGTATCTTCTGAGCCAGAATCAGAACAAGCCAGTATTCACGATAATGCAGGCGATCCTACATGTACTGTAGAGTGTACTAGTGATAGTGAAAAGGATAATTTATCGCTGTGATAATGCAGCGGATATACCAAACATTGGATTTGACGATGATCAGTCTGGAATCCAGCTTCACTTTGAATACAATCCTATTTCAATTAAATGTTCTGAGAAACTTGGGATGATGAAATAATGACTTTGATAAATCAATGAATAAATATGCAGAAAGTTTAAAAAACCTTGGTCGACCACAGAAAATTTAGTCGAACTTCTTCGATTCAGCTAATAACTATGGATGAGTTAAAACAATTTCTAGCATTGTGTATTCTACAAGGGCATCTCAAATTTCCTTCTATTAGAAAACTGTTCAGTATGGATCCTTTATATTACTGTCCATCATTCCACTATACAATGTCTGGAAGACGCTTTCAACAATTATTCAGGTGCTTTAGTCGCTCTTATATTCATTCAGCTAACCCAAAAGATAAACTAAACAAAATAAGTCCACTGTTGAATAGATTATTTGCCAATTTCTAACTTGCCTTTTACCCTATGGAAGAGTTATCACTTGACGAATCACTAGTTCTTTTTCGTGGCCGTTTGAGTTTTAAGCAATACATAAAGGAAAATCGAGCTAGGTATGGGATAAAATTTTATTCTTTGTGTACTACGGATGGATATTTACTAAACTTACAAATTTATTCGGGAAAAGGTGAAGAATGCACAGGGCTAAGCTCGAAAATTTAGTTATTTCTCTGGCGGAACATTATTTGGATCGAAGCCATCATATGGATAATTTTTACAACAGCGTGGCACTCTCTAAGAAGCTTCTAGCTAGAAAAACTCATAGTACGGTACTTTACGTACAAATAGGCGAAAAAATAAAGTCCTATGTATAACAACTAATATCACCCCAACTTTATATCTGTTAAAAAATCGATTTGGACACCAAAGAATCAAACCAGTAGAGATTTCCGAGTATAATATGTCTGGAGTGGACCGTAATGATCAAATGATCAGCTACTATTCATCCCATCGAAAAAGTATAATGTGGTTTAAAAAAGTAATGTTACATCTTTTAGACGTAGCTATTTGGAATTCGTTTTTATGAAAAAAAATTGAACAATAGTAAACTACATCTGCAGGAATATCGAGTAGAATTGGAATTGGTAATATCAAAGAACGTTTAAGTATTCCTAAATATTCCTAGGTATTCTTTGTTTATTTGAAGTTATGTATATTTTTTATTGATTGATATTTTCGTATTTTTCTACTTTTGTGATTCAATAAATAAATTCTGCATTATGATATTAAATTGTCGGCATCTTACGTCATGTCCGAATTCAAAAAAATGTGTTAAAGGTGGGATAACGCGACATATCCCGTCAGTTTAATTCCTTCGGAAAGAAACATTGTTATATCATAGGACCTTTATATTACGTTGTATGTATGCTAAAATATATAATGTTAATAAAAGTTAATGTGTTTTTCAAAGTTGCACGAATTTACTTACTGTCCACGAACGTGTTAATAAGTTTTCGGAAATGTTTCGCTTACTATAAGTTTTTTTTTGTCTATTGCAGTAAAAACATGGGGTAATCAAATAAATAAACATATAATAACTACGCATGGTTTCTTAGATAATGCTGGCTCATTTGACAACTTAATTCCATTGTTGCCGCAGTGCTTCTACTATATTTGTTTAGATTTTCCAGGCCATGGTAGATCCAGTGCCATTTGTACCCATAGCCCTTATCATGCCGAAGAGGCTTTACTATCATTGAAGAAGGTTGTCGAATATTTCAATGTCCCGAAATATATTTTTTTGGGTCACAGTTACGGTGCAGCTTGTGGATTTTTATTTGCGCAGTTATATCCTGAAACGGTTGAAAAACTAATTCTACTGGATACGACTAATTTATTTACTAAAGAAACTGAAACAGTCGCAAATGATTTGAAATTGCTTCATACATCATATTTGCAACTTATGGAAAAAACATCAATGGCGGAGTATGATTGGGATGAAGCAGTGAATAAATTTATTAGGTTGCGAATGTTTGCAGATGAAATGTCATTAGAAGGTGCACGAGCAATTGTTAACAGGCAACGATTACAAGAAAATTTAAAAAGTGATGCAAACAGTCATTGCTCACTGTTCGATCCTCAAATAGATAGTAAAAAAATCACATCAAAAAACAATGAATTGCAGTCAAAGAAACTAATAAATGATAAAATTAGATTAATTGGAGATGTTCGGATGAAAGCAGTATTTCTTCCGTTGACTGACAATAGATATTTTCGAGAACTCTTCGAAGTAAACGCGGTGAAATGCCCAATTTTAGTAATATTTGGAAAACACTCAATCTATTATAACACCTTCTATAAAAAGTTTACAAACAAACTAAGATCGTATAAAAATGTAAAGATTATCTTTGTGGATGGAAATCATAGTGTTCATATAACTAAGCCAGAAAATGTAGCTTCTCATATTAGCAAGTTTTTATTAAAGCATGTTCATAAGCTTTAAATAAAATTATGGAAACTAATTCATTGGCGGCTCCAAGGGGGGGGGGGCATAGAGGCCATGGTCCCCCTTTAGAATGGTTGTTTCATGCTAAACATTGGTTAATGTTAAAGATAGTACCAATAAAACAGTTTAACATAGGAAGTTTTTTTTTTCCTGCACATTTCCCTTCTTCCGTGTCTCCAACATCACTCTATTACCTAACACCAATTTCCCTTTCTATGTATAATTCAAACTATTTTTAACTAACGTTTTTAACATTTTTGATATTTCAGGCATCAGTCATTTCATTTCAGGCGTTAGGAATACGGCATCAGTTTCTCATCTCCTGTAATCCGATTTATAACGAGGGCATTAGAGTTTTTACCTTATTATACTTTCTTTCCCTTACACTTTTGTTTCTTTCCCTGAACTTTTCTAGTGCAGTGTTGATTCTCTGTTATTCGAAGCAGATTCCGGCAAGCGTCCTAGCAAATTGTATGATAGAAGCTCTGTTAACCTACTGTCTGCTCTAACTTTGACTCTCTGTTTAAAGCAGGCTTTTATGAATACATTCTGAGCGCCATAATCTCCTAAACCTATAAACTCCTAATGAACATGTAGGGATGGTTGTTTAACAAGCAAAATTAGTAATAGAAATATTACGATGTGTGTGAAAGAAGAGATTTCGGAATTCGGTGAGAATGCTGATAATGGAAGTTTGTGTGAGAATATAGTTATTTGATGCGGAAATATTGGAAGTGAAAGAAAGTATAGAAATGGAGGCGCTGATATGTAGAATATAAAGAAAAGATAATAATGGGGTTGGAAAATAAACACTGGGAGAGATTTTGTTGCAAGAATGCGGGAAATATAAGTGCTGGAACAAAAGGAATTTAATGGTGGATGAATCTGAAAAATTAGAAAAAATGGTGTTTTGGTATGTGTTGGAGAATGAAAGGAAGGAAGTTTGTAAAGATGGCTAGAAAAGATGGATGGGAACACTGGGTAAATAAATGTACTGTAATTGAATGGATAGAGGAAAGAAGGTTAGCATGGAAAGTAAGGAGGTTGTGTTTGGGAGGATGAATAAAAGGAATAGGAATAATGGAAAGGTAAGAGGGAATGGACAAAGGGATAATAAAATAAACAAAATTAAAGAAGATTCGTTGTTCCCCTTCTAGACGAGGAAAAAAATTGCAGAGGAGATTGGTTTATTTACTTACTTTTTCTGTTGTAGTTAAAATATATTCAGTTTCTTTTTGTAAAATGATGAAATTATGCCAAGGTCTAATTCTAATATATAATGTCTTATGCCAGGGTTTGTCTACTATATTACAAATAAATTTTTTTAAAGATTATCTTATGGTTAAAAAAAAGACAAAGCTAATATTTCAATATTTTATTTGCGATTTTTTCATTAAAAAATGGGCATGAAAGCGATGATTAATCTTCTTTAACACTAATGCACGTTCTAATTAAAATAATAACAGAATTGATCAATTTTTATTTGAAATAAAAATTGTAAAACAAAACAGATATAAATATGTATAGTACAGACTTTCGTATAAACTTCAAAAATGTTGCCGACAATTATAACAACTACAGATAAATATAAATTATTTTACTACATATATTTAATAATGCATAACAAGATAATACTTTTATTTTTGAATAATTTCTATTAATATATTTCTAATAGTATATAATTGTTCCAAAATGAGATGTTTAGACATTAAATAATTCAAGCCGTTTTTGGAACAAATCTTATACAAATAAATTGTTTTTAGCAGCATTTTTGAGGTCTGCAAATATGTAAATGCATTTTACCAACTAACGGTACAATAGAGTAATTATTATATTTACAGATATTGTATTATAAAATTTGGACTTTAAAATACATTTTAATTTTACTTAAAAATTACTAGCTAATATTTCATCTTGATTAGGGAACACAGGATATTCACGAAAGTGCCTGCACAACGTCTAATTATTTGCTAATTGTTTGCAGCAATAATGTCATGTGTTGAAAAATGTCTCCTCAACAGATTTCATAACTTACAAATGTAAATAATTTTTTTTCTCTTGTAAAATTGTTTTTCATTCGGATTTTGATTTAAATATATTAATAACTGCTATTAAATTATGTACATGCACATAGTTTTTTATGTGCGGATTAAAATATAAATATAAACAGAAAAAGATAAATGTTAATGTGCGATGGTAACTAGAAAAAAGCAAATGAAAAACAAAAGTTCATCGGAATAAAACAAAATACGTACACGAAAAAAGCGTACAAGAAAAATGGAAACATTGTAAAATACGCGCAATGAATACAGCGCCCAAGAAAAAAGCGCATAAATTTAATATGAATATGAATAAAAAGTATGAATGTTGTCGATAGTAAATATAATTAAAATTCTCTTTTATTCATAACATAAAAACTAAAATTCATTTAGAAATAGCTAGAAACTAAAATAAAATTTTAAAATAAATTGTCTCATTTTAAGCAAATGGGCTGTAAAGTTTATATAAAAAAGAACATCCCAGTAAACATATCTTCAGTTAATAAAAAGTCGTTCAAATACAATCCAAAGAACTTTAAATATAAATAATTTAGAACAAAATTTGTTTGAATGTTCTATGTTCAATAGTGCCTTATGTAGGGCCAACGTTTTTCAATCTTTAAACATGATAACGCCGCATTCGTTTGAATGCATTGGATACTTTTCCAACATCGAAGAATGTATTGAAGGTGCTAGGCTACATCAATGTCAATCCTAGTTGGTAACGTTGATAGGTTATCAAGAAGTATATACTCCAGAGAAAATAGTTTGTATTTATGAAAGTCTTATCATGAAGCAATATCTTCAAGATTTATCATGAAGCAATATGTCTCCCAGAAGGCGCATAATTACGGTATTGAGATTTTCAAATTATATGCTGGGAACGGATTTACTTGGAACTTGAAACTTTTTACGGGAAATGAAAACGATGCAGGTTATCCCATACCTACAATAGTAGTAGTGACTACGCTTTCCAAAGATTTGTTGAACATCGGAAGAACAATTGTTGATAACTTCTACACACGTTTAGTACTTGCTAATATACTCTTGATAGTCGGAGACACTTACTGGAAATTTTGCGTTTAAACCTAAGAGGTAACCCCAAACAAGTTATCAAGTAAACATTGCGTAAGGTAGAAGTGATTGTCAGAGAAAATGCTCGCGAAATATGTGTCTTGAAATGACACGAATAAATAAGATGTACTCATACTATTTACACAAAATTCTGATGAAATGGCTACCATACAAAGGAGGACGGATTTTATACAACAATCTAGTCATAATACATCATTACAACGATGGCAAATTTTCAATAGATATATCCGATCAGAGGTCAACTTATAACACAGCACTGAAGCGTACCATAAAATTGCGATTGTGATTTTGTTGGGAACAACTATGGTGAATGCCAATTTCTAGAACATAATAATTACAACATTTTGAAGAAATAAACTAGAACATAATAATTACAACATTTTGTTTCGTCTGTGTCGGTTGTCCTCATATTTGCCTGGACTGTTTCTTTCACATATATGACTATGCCTTATTGCTATGGTAATAAAGCTCAAAATGTTCAATACCACATGTTTAATTGATTTCATATAGAAGTAAATACAAATATAGAAATCCAGCACTGGATACCAAATGTGTAGGACCATAGCAGTTACCTGTTAACGAAAAATGCATTGTACGAGCAGCAACCGCGGAATTACAGTTCAATGAATGTTGAATGTGCCGGCGATCATAATAACCGGTATGGTCTTGGTCCAACTGGCGGGCATAATTATCGCCATGGCACTGAAACTGTGAACTCCTCTTTCATTTTTTTATTTGATTATAAGCACTTGCCAATAATGTAACTATAAGAAGCGTCCTAAGGTTAAATTTAAAAAAAGTCCAAAGCATGAACTGTATATCCTTGATGTATCTATATGTGGTATTTACATATGTGGCAGGGTTTGTAATGTTTTATCGAGACGGACCAATTTCTTAATTCCCAAATGTTTGAAGGTCAAAAATAAAACATGGAAATATATTAAATGTATAATAATGACTCAACTTCGCGGAGCGCATAGAGAGGGTTCGCTAGGATCATTAGTATGGTGGTATATGAAAGATAAAAACATGCTTTTATCTTCAAAGAGGAATACAATCAGTCATTTTGATCGTACTGCTTTTTGATTGAAAAATATTGTATTTTTATTTTCGGTCATAATAAATTTAATAGAGTGGTTTTTATCTCCACTTTGTACATATTTTATGCATATACTTTTTTCCACAATTTTTGGTTAGATGTGCGTATTTTTCTTGTGCGTGTTCTCTTTTTGTGTGGCTCGTGCACGCTTTATTCCTGTGCGCATTTTTCACTAAACCAAATAAAATAGGCTTTAAACACACCCTTGAAACAATAATATTACGGACGCCTTGTAAAATTATCGGTAATCAAGAATGTTTGATAATTTACCTATAAAATTACAGGATACTTTATAGTAAAACAAGAATTTTCTTTACAATGATTTTGATGGTGGAAAACAACTCATACTTTAAGACTAGATCGTACAATATTACCTATATTCAAAATATAAATAGTTTTTTAGAAATAAATTTGACACTATTTGGTTTCAAGGTTGCAGTACAGTTGCAAGATTGTAGTACATTTTGAAAAGGATGCGTAAATGTAAACAATAACGTTGGAGATTTAGAGAAAGAATTAGAAAAATAATAAACTTACAATTTATTGTTTGTTTTCATAGGAAGTAATTCGATTGACTCAAATAAAATGATAGCTTAACATATCAAATGTTAAAAATATGTAAAACGTGTCACAAAAGTCGTCATATTATCGCAAGATGTTCTCATTCATTTTTGCAAATAGCGTCTTGTTTCATCGCCATTTGACATGTGTGAAGCAAACTGAAGACAAACACGTAGAGAAACTACGGATCCCTGTATACCTCAAGAAAGCGGAATATTAATAAATGTTTTATAATCGCTCGGCGATTTTCGCTCGAAGTGAACTTCGTCGTTGATTCCTTAGCAAAAAAACTGGGCAAACACTGGCGCGTTTAGCCTCTTGTCTTGAGAATGGCTCAACACGAGACAGATCCAGCCGTAACTAGTTCCTGAGCAGCCGATCGGTCCAGAATATCGCTGTTGTGGCTGGAGATGTTTAAGAGGAGCCTCAAACATCAATCAGACGACGAACTACACAAGTGGGAATCTGCGGACGGTTTTTACAGCGAATTTTTGTGAAAGACTTAAAGATATTCCAGTATACAATGCAAAACAGTGCATCAACTGTTGGCTGCAGGCCTCCACTCGATCTTTAATTTCAGAAAAGTCCTTCTAAACCTCGACGAGGATAATTCTTTATTGAAAATTGTCACGAGTGACGAGGAGTACTGCCACCAATAGCGATATGTGAATAAGTAATATTATCGGTTCTAGGCCACTGAAAATCCTCGTGGAACGCACGAAGAGCAATTACATCCTCTCAAAGTCATTCTTTGGTGCGGCGTTTACGGAGGAAAGTTGGTTGACCCATATTTTTTTTTTGAGGACGGCGACGAACACGGGTATTGTGACTAGTGAGCGCTACAGAACCATAATTAACGACTTCTTGGTGCAATGAGGAATTGGGTTTGGAGAACATACCCGGCACAAGTGAGAGTGTATATTCCGCAAGCGTTTCCCAGCTGTTTAATTTCTCAATTTGACGACTTGCCCTTCCCCGCAAGATCGCCAAATTTGACCGTTCCAGACTTCTCTCTTTGGGTTTTTTAAGCCACGGGTCTATACGGTCCTAACGGAGAACATCTGGCGAGAAGTGGAGAAATTATCGCCAGAAGTTTGGACAGAAGTCACGGAATATGTTTTAAAACGATCTCGAAAGTACATCAACCCTGGCGGTTGATCAACTTGTGCATCAACTTGACCGATATTATTTTTGCGACTTAATGGCACAAAATTTAAATAACTAAATAAACATAATCAACAAACAGAACCATTTCTTTTTATTTGCAAACAAAGTTATTGCCTTAGGAAAATTACTGGGCACTTTTGTGCCACTTGTATATGACTAAAATTTTCAGTAGCAAATTTAGAGAAATGTATACTTTTATTACAATAGTCCACTTAATATATACCAGAAAGCTGGGTTTCCTTTAACTAAGGTTGTCTTTAATTAAGAGTATCAAATTATGTTTATTATATTCCTAATAAATTTATAAACTAGATATATACATCTTTTATTGATTTATATTAACTTAAACAATATAGTACTAAATTTTTATATTTTAACGTATTTCTAATATTTTGGATTAGACACATTCTGAAACAAAAAATTATAAACTGTAAAATACGAAATCTAAAATGAATTATTCCTCATAAGGTAGTTATTATAAGGCATATGTTTATTTTTGACATTTATTTATATTTTAAAATATTTTGATCCATAATCAAGTGTTTCAATCCTTATTTACTTTTTTACGGCTAATTTAACTTTTAACCATCAGACAGTATTTAATTGATTGGATTTATTGAATTTATTTTCAATGTTATACATGTTTCATGGCGGTGAGGAGGTCACAACAGAACCAGAAGAAATTGCTAGTTTTGCAAACAGTTGCAGTCCGGTTTCGTCAAAGAAACTACTATTATTTCTTCCAATTATACAACTCCTTAAATAATCAACTGTCTAGTATATAAATCACCGAATAAACAGTAAAGAAACTCATTTCCGTTTTGAGAGTCGATGCGAACGCTGACCCACATAATATACCGTTGCCCATAACTTAGTAAAAAGCTGTCCTAGTCTAATAAACCCATTATTATGATGGAAAAATTCTTAGAATTTGTTGTATTACCGACTGAAGGAGATCGTCTAAATCTAGCAAACTTTTGGAAATACTCATTGCATGGGAACTAACTGATTACTTACACGAAATCCTGCCGGATATTGAAAGTGGTACCATTTGATCGATTGCTACACAAATAGATTGCCATTTAAAAACAAGTTTGATAAGCACATACCTATGCAATTGAAAAATACTTATCCGATCTAGAAAGGTCGTATCTTTTTCGGCCGTCGGCGGTCATAATGCGCACTATCGAGTGTAACCAACAGTCTTATCACTTATCAGCAGTATGATATGCTTTCTTTTGCGGTTCTTAATAATAATAATGTTTATTGGCTCTGTTCTGCATCACACAATATCGTTTAAATTAAATTCAATAAATACATTTAATTAGGTACTACTGAAAATTAATTAGAAAATGAATAAAGAAGTACATAAAAATGTTTAATATAATTCTTGTATATTCCACAGAAACGTATAAAATAAAAATAAAAGATACAAGGAGAAATGAAATTTTTCCTACAAAGCCGTGACGCATATTAGAAAAAGTAACATGGTAGTTTTCGCGGCTTGCTCGCACCTACTACATTTCCAGCCACTTAACGAGAATTAAATGTCTTGTTCGACTGATAAA